>OX465048.1:218760-261795 GCA_949841015.1 Aplysina aerophoba | reverse complement strand
GCCCACCACACACTACAAGTCTGTTACGCCCACCACACACTACAAGTCTGCTTCGCCCACCACACACTACAAGTCTGCTCCGCCCACCACACACTACCAGCCTGCTTCGCCACCACACACTACCAGCCTGCTCTGCCCACCACACACTACAAGTCTGCTCCGCCCACCACACACTACAAGTCTGCTCCGCCCACCACACACTACCAGTCTGCTCCGCCCACCACACACTACCAGTCTGCTCCGACCACCACACACTACAAGTCTGCTCCGCCCACCACACACTACCAGTCTGCTCCGCCCACCACACACTACCAGCCTGCTCCGCCCACCACACACTACCAGTCTGCTCCGCCCACCACACACTACCAGCCTGCTCCGCCCACCACACACTACCAGCCTGCTCCGCCCACCACACACTACCAGCCTGCTCTGCCCACCACACACTACAAGTCTGCTCCGCCCACCACACACTACAAGTCTGCTCCACCCACCACACACTACCAGCCTACTCCGCCCACCACACACTACCAGCCTGCTCCGCCCACCACACGCCCACCTTGTACTCCTTGAGAGGCTGCAGTGTGATTTTAAGGCAGGTCTGCTTGTGTCGCTCGGCCAGCTCTGTCAGCTGCACACGCCCATACAGCCCCACCCCTAGCTCACGACGGACCATGTCACTCAGAACAACATGGCCGGGCACAACGGTGGCACAGGAGGTTTTCCTGGTAACAGAATGGCCATGATTCACGGGTTTTGGAATCAAGCTGGTTTCCAACTCGTCAAGCTCTCTGTCTGAGCTGTCTTCCGACTCTGCCTCACAGTCCACGGATGACTCAGTGAATGCCGGGCCGTCCAGAGGGCTGGCGGCTTCGGAGGAGCACTGAGTGGGCTGCGGGTGGAGGGTGTCCTGCAGCAGCAGCCGGACCACCAGCACGGGAGCTTGGACCTTGGTGGGCAGGGCTGTAGAGGCGGCTGACAAGGATTTGTCGCCCCCAGAGTCACTTGATGGAGGCTTTGGAGACCCTTGATTGCTGCTTCCACTGGTGCTTTCCTCAGGGCCAAACGGCTCTACGAACGGGAGGAGCTTGACTTTGACTAGGAAGTTGACTCTGGAAGCGCTACCTCTCTGTCCCCGCACCAGGAGGGCAGTGTGGAACACCTCTGGCAACGTTGATGGGTGGATGACTGCATCGAGCATGGCCGGGACCCGCCCCTCCGCACACTGCTCACACCCAGGCCGGCTGAGCTGGGCTCCCGGCTGCACCCGCAGGCTGACCGTCATGCGTGGGGTGTTGATGTATTCACTGGTGAGGCGCTCCACCACCTCCGGCTCGCCCTCCAGCCTGGCAGGCAGAGAGGGCTGCTTGCGGTGGCCACTGACCTGCCCCAACTTCTCCCTCCCCTTCCCAAAAGGGAGTTCTATGGTCTCACCCAACAGGGTCTTGCTGGACTGACCCTGCTCCTTGCCCAAAGCTGACTGGGGCCGATCTGGGGCATGCGGGTCCTGAGGCAGGCTTCGCTGGTCCTTGGTAAACGGGAAAAATGCTGAGAGGTACTGGGCCAGCCCAGCCCCCTGCTGACTACCTGGGGTGCTCGGCTCCTCACTGTCTCCCGAACCCAAATGCAGCAGCTTCCACCAACTGGACTGAATGCTGGAGTCACTGGCACCAGTGTCTTCAGTATTCTCCGTCCCCCCACTGCCCCCACTGGCAGAGGTGGCACTGCTGTCCTCCCGTGAATGCCCTTCCTTCCAAGCGCTGGACTCTTCCTGAACAGGCCTCAGGACCATCTCAGTGCGTTCAGTGAGCAGGAGCCCTGAGCCATCCTGGCAGGCAGGCACAGTGTTGCACATGGTCACTGTGATGTGTGTGGGTGTGCCAGGGACCCATACAGGGTACGTCACACCTCTACACACCACCCGCAGCTGGTTCAGCAAGGACGTCTGAAGCTTGCCTCTGTGGTGGGACTGCACAAACACACACACAGACAGACAGACAGACAGACACACAGACAGACAGACACACAGACAGACAGACACACAGACAGACAGACAGGCACACAGACAGACAGACACATGGACTGCCTGGTCCTCTGCTCTTGCCCACCCCCACTCCTGTTGCATGCACCAGTGCCTGACTCACAACAATCTCAAAGTCACTTCTAGATACATTCACTTGAAGCTTCTCACAGCGGGAGATGTCTCCTCCAACTGCGCTTACCACCACCTGCACACACACCAGGAGACACACTCGGTGGCACACAACACCAAAACATGCACACACACACACACACACACACACACACACACACACACACACACACACACACACACACACACACACACACACACACACACACACACACACACACACACACACACACACACACACACACACACACACACACACACACACACACACACACACACACACATACACACACTCATACACACACACATGCACACATGCACACACACACACACACACACACACACACACACACACACACACACGTACACACACACATACAGGTGTTCCCTTGGAAATGCGTAGGGTGGAGGCAAACACTGGGTTCAGCCAGACAAGGGTATCGGTGGCGTCATTGAACTGCGCCCAACCGCCAGGACTGATCTTGAGCTGGGCCTTGTACTGCTGTACCTTGCTCACGACCGCACTGAGGAGGACCTGCCGACCACCCTGGGCTGGACCACCGGCCCACTCCAAACGAACCACAATCACACCATCCTGGGCATGGGGCGCGGGGCAAGGAGACATTGATATACACGCCAGCACAGCATGTAAGTGTGGCACTCACTGGTTCAACTGCTACTGACGTGCAGATGGATAGCTACTCCAGGTGCAGCACCCCTCCACAGCACCCCTCCACAGCACCCCTCTACAGCACCCCTCCACAGCACCCCTCCACAGCACCCCTCTACAGCACCCCTCCACAGCACCCCTCTACAGCACCCCTCCACAGCACCCCTCTACAGCAACCCCTCTGTTCGCAATCTTAGTAGTATTTTGTTAATGAAATCTTGCACATACAGACATGTGTAATCTGTATTTATGCATTGTATGTTGATATACAGATTTAATATATATATATATATATCATAAGTGCAAATGGGCTTTACTGCTGTGGCAACAGCAAGCTACTCAGTGGGTATAGCTTGGAACATTAATAGTACCGCTATGCTTACCTTGTTACAAATAAATTCATGCTTCAGCCTTTCTGGCACCCTCAAGAAGCAGTCCTTAGCTGCAGGCGGAGCGTCATCCAATCGCGCCGCGACCTTACCCATGGCCAGCTATGCGCCGGCCATTTTTAGGAAACTCGTTTGCGCAACCTACAAGATGGCTACGCGTACCTTGCGCGAGCTTGATGAGAGCCCAAGGATGTTCCGGAGTGTACTACAGAGTCCCTACAACTTGAAGTGGTTAGATTATCGTGCATTGGGTATGCGTACGCGGCTAGAGACGTTTTCCTGATTGAACAACTTTCTACCGACCATCCCATCCCATCCATGCACTACGAGTTTTACGGGACAGTTGTAACATGTATGGACAGCATAGCTTGCATGTTGTAACATGTATGGACAGCATAGCTTGCATGTTGTAACATGTATGTGTTGTACTACATCACTACCAGACAGTGCACGAGTACCCAGTGTATAATGTTGTATAGTGCATTACTGTATGTTATCTATACTATTATTGTTCATGTATGAAGATTGTCCCAAGCATGATTTGCGTCCCGTGCGTGCGCCGCAACCCTTGAGAGCACACTGTGTCACTCCTTTGCACAGGCCACCAATTCTCAAGAGCAAGCGCGTGGAGATCATGCACGAGATTCAGACGTGAGTGAGGCAGTGCCACACTGCAGTGCCAGAGTCAGCCTCAATCGCTAGCATGTCTGCCCACACACACCATGCCATCCTGTACGGTGTTGTGTGTGCAGGTCCATGGTGGGCATGGCACGCCCAAAGCGAAGAAGGCGAGACCGAGCTGCTGCAGAGGAGCCCTGTCCAAAGCGACCCCGAGATGATGCCGGGTTTGACACTGCCAAGCGAGCATGCTTGGTGGTGGGACTGAGGGCCACCGTGCGCAGTCTGGAGAGGGGTGCGCTGTGCGCAGGACTGCTCTGCCTCTCCACATGCCCACTGCTGCTGCAACAGCGCCTGCTCACACTGGTGGCAGTCAGGGAAATCCCCTTTATTGCTCTCCATGACCTCAGTCCCGCCCTTGCACCACTGCTGGGCGTGTCCAGCGTGGCTGCCCTGGGGTTCACTCCCACAGCCCCCACCCACTTCCCCCAGCTGCTGGACAGGTTGCAGAGGGAAGCTCCGGCTGTGCACCTGCCGTGGATCTGCGCCCAACACCACAGCCGACCGGCACATGAAGGGGCGGGGAGCATCCAGGAGAGTGGGCGGGGCAACACACCTTCCCTGGACGAGGGCTGCAGTGGTGGGCAGGGCAACACGCCTTCCAAGGTTGAGGGCTGCAGTGGTGGGCAGAGAGGACCCTCTGCTGTGTACTGTGAGGCCACCATCACAAAGGTCCCCACCGCCCCAAACACTCGGAAGGTGAAGAGAAGAAGAAACAAGTAGCAAACGTCATTGATGGTGCTGTGTGTTCATGTAGCAAACGTCATTGATGGTGCTGTGTGTTCATGTAGCAAACGTCATTGATGGTGCTGTGTGTTCATGTAGCAATGTCATTGATGGTGCTGTGTGTTCATGTAGCAATGTCATTGATGGTGCTGTGTGTTCATGTAGCAAACGTCATTGATGGTGCTGTGTGTTCATGTAGCAAACGTCATTGATGGTGCTGTGTGTTCATGTAGCAATGTCATTGATGGTGCTGTGTGTTCATGTTTGGTGTATCAGTGTTACATTTACCGTGTGGAGTGCTTCCTATTGCGTAAGATCACATAGTCTGCCGTTTGACACAACTTGGGTGACAGCCAGGGAATGTAAAACGCTCGAAAGAACTTGTGGGACCTGGGGGGAGGGGGAGAGGGTGTGTGTGCACGAATGACGACTGGGAGGGAGGGGGTATTCACCTGATGGCATCTAGGAACGGCTGTCGCACCACCACCTCCCAATGCTGGGTGTCCAGGGAATAGCGAGGCTCCCGGGAGGTTGCCCTGGGGACGTCCAGGTCCACCAGGAAGTGACACTGAGAGATGTCAAACTGGAGTGGAGTTGGGGGCGGGCCACCATCATTAGATGATGTGAAGTGGTGGGCAATGTGTGCCAACTAACATATTGAGAGGGTTCCTCCTCATTCAGGTCATTGAAGTGACTGGGTACGACCCTGGTTCCTTGAGGGGGCGGGGCCACAAAGGGCTGTGGAAGCTGTGCCCTGAACTCAGAAGGAACAAACCGTAGCCTCCAGCGGTGGGAGGGAAGGAGGAAGGAGCTGGGGTAGCGGTACCACTCCTTGCCCACACACAGGTTGAGGGGCGTAGGGGCACCAGGTCCCAGCTTGTGTTGGATGTCCCTCAGCTGAGGGTACACACCCAGGGGGGCGTGGTAGCCTGCAGGGGGCCCAGGACAGGCACGTGAGCGGATGGTGGGCAGGACTCGAGGGCGGGGCTGGGCCTCACCTTGGAACAGGGCCAGGATGCGTGAAACAGACAACAATCCATGTATGAATATGGTTGCCATAACAGCAGGCATAAACATGCTCTTGACCCTCCAGTGACTCCGCCCACTCAAGTAGACCAGAACGTCCTTTGCACAAGAGAGTGGGGCCAAGATGAGGACAACCCACGGTACACACCCTTCCACCACGCCCACCAACCTCCATCCTTTCCATCCCATACGTGGCCGCAAAGCACAGCAGAGGGTACACTGGGAACAGAAACCTCTCCTCCTTGTGTGGGCGTGTCATGAATATCATTAGCCAAATGACCAGGGCCAGCAGCATACCACACGAGTGCTTGTCTGAGAGGAGAGCCGTGCTATGTGACGGCATGCTAGGTGACAGCGTGCTGGGTGACAGCGTGCTAGGTGACAGTGTGCTTGGTGACAGCGTGCTTGGTGACAGCGTGCTAGGTGACAGCGTGCTGGGTGACAGCGTGCTAGGTGACAGTGTGCTTGGTGACAGCGTGCTAGGTGACAGCGTGCTGGGTGACAGCATGCTGGGTGACGGCGTGCTAGGTGACAGCGTGCTAAGTGACGGCGTGCTGGGTGACAGCGTGCTAAGTGACGGCGTGCTAGGTGACAGCATGCACCAGCTGCAGTGGGTGTGGCACAACTCACGTCCACTTCTGCTCCAGCTGGCCAACCCACTCATCCCTCCCTGCACAAGCTGAAACACACCACACCGCTAAGCACCCACACACACCATTCACCCCCACACTGCCCCAGCCTCCACTGCCAACCTTCATTAAGGCCAGCAGCGGTGCTGCAAGAGCCACAGGGAAGAGCACGTTGAAGTTCAGAGCGCCATTAAGCAGGTAGTAGGACCATGGCTCCGTGCCGTACAGTTCTGGGCCACGCCCCCCAAACACATTGTACAGGACAATATTGAGGGGTGTGCAGAGGATCCGGCCGTAGTAGTGGTAGTCAATGGCAACCACCGGGCCCAAGATGAGGGCCAGGCTGGCCACTGACCAACCCAGGAAGGCTGGCAGTCTCTTCTGGAGCAGTATCACATCGAGGGCTATTGGGACACTGCAGGGGGAGGAGGGACGTAGCCAGGGTGAGGGTGCAGGAAGCCCTGCCCACTGCCCCGCCCACTGCCCCACCCCAATACAGCACTGAATGGCCAAGCAAGAAGTGCTCCCAGTGCCGTGGCAAGCACCGCTACCTATGAGGGTGGGGGTGGGAGGAGCGGTCAACTGGCATACAAGGTGGGCAGTGGTTGGCGGTGCGCAGGGTAGCCTCACTGCAGGGCTGTTACTCATCCATGCTCCAAACGCAACCATTGTGCAATACATGCAGAAGGAGCTGGGGAGGAAAGCTGCAGGGGGCGGGACCAGAGAGGGGTTAACTCCCTCCGCCAGGTGTGGCTGTCGTGTGTCCTGACCTGCAGAGGCGCTGAACATTCCACAGCTGGTCAGCATCACCAGCCACAGCACGAGCCCCACCCGCACGCCTGTCGCCTTGGTAACAGACCTATGTACACTGGCACAATGACACAATCCACCTGCCAGATGGCAGTGGGCGGAGTCAGGCTCACCGAATAAAGACGGTCTCGCAAACGGCACACAGTCCTGCCAGGGCTCCCCGCAGGCAGTAGAACTGCACCTCCTGCAGAAGGCAGGCGGGCAGAGGGCAGCACTGGGGAGGGAAGGGGGCTCCCCCCAGGAGCCTAGTGAGCATGTGTGCATGCCCAAAATAGATTCTGCTACATGTTCATATGTTGACCTGTTCCTGACTTTGTTATTATGGTGCATACAAGAAGGGTATTCCTCTCAGTGATGGCGAACATACACAAAATATTCACATGAGGCTTGACAGGTTCATTTATTATCCGGCAAGCTAGTTTCCGCCGTTTGAAAGCCGCACACACACACAGTAGATATCGATGCTACCATACATGGCAGCCAAGTAGTTCTGCCTCTGGACAGACTGGTACAGACTACAGGGTTAGGGTGAAAGAATGAATGTTGGCAGACAGAATTGTTTCGTGACTAAAGTGTACTTGATTAATCACAAAAGGCAAACCCGAACCCAACGGAGACACGCAACACGCCAGGTGCTCACTCCATGCAGAGCTGCGGCTACCTTGGAGAATGCAGCGAGTGGGAGGAGTGGGAGGGAGTGGAGGAGGATGTAGGCGTAAGAGCGGATCCCGTACGCGGGGGAGTACTCCCAGGTCTGGAACCCTGTTCCGTGCAGCAGGTAGTGCAGCTGTGCGGGACAGAGGGGGCGCCGCGTGCACTTCAACGCGAGACGCATGCAAGTGTGTGCGCCGCACGCACTGGTTCCCAGTAGTTGAAGGTCTCGTCGCAGTCGGCAATGTTGGAGTAGAAGGCGCTGATCAAGCGGACGGTCAGCAGCGGGAGGAAGATGACCGTCCACCGCTGCAAACGAGCCTGTTGCATTGTCCCGGCCTGCACTTTATATTTGACGCATGCGAAACGCAGACGTTCACGCCGTCTCGCATCCGCTACATTCAGCAAGACAAAATGACGGGGGGACCAGGACTGACCATAACGTCTGCATGTGGGTCCCCTCGAGCGGGCGTGGCGTCACCGCTGCCAAGCGCACTGCAACCCGTTTGCTGGAGTGTGGGATCAAGCTCCATCCTGTACCTCTCCCGCCCTCCCCTCTCCCAGGTGGTATCGTAGCGCTTCTGAGCGAGCCTGAAACGGAGTTGAAGGTGTTCGCGCTGAGGAAGCTGGATGAGATAGTCAACGAGTTCTGGGCGGAGATTGCCGACTCCCTGCAGGCGCTGTGAGTGGTCGTAGCTCGCTAGCGCTTTCCTACGAACAGCTGCATACGCAGCAGTCCTTCCACCATCACCCGGCTTCTGCAGTGAGGAACTGTCCGAGGATGACTCCTTCCCGGAGCAAGAGCTGGCCAGTCTGGTGGTCTCCAAGGTGTACTACCACCTCGGCTCCTTTGGGGACTCCATCACCTTCGCCCTGTCTGCAGGGAGCAGGTTTGAAGTGAACTCTACTTCGGAATATGTGCAGACCATCATATGTAAGGGATCACGTGGTGGTCACGTGACAACCAGTGTTCACTCACCCTGCCTCTGTCCTCTGCAGCAAAGTGCATTGATAGGTATGCTGACCTGTCAGCCAAAAGGTTTGAGGGCGAGGGAGACCTGGGGGTGGGACCCATTGACCCTCGGCTGGAGCAGGTAGTGGACAGGATGTTCCAGCGCTGCTTCACAGACCACCAGTACAAGCAAGCCATCGGGATCGCCTTGGAGACCAGGAGGATGGACATTCTGCAGCGAGCCATTACAGAATCAGTGAGCCCTAGTACCTCCTCCCCCCTCTCTCTCTCTGTCCCATGAGTGGACACGCCCCTCCCCCACCCCCCACAGGGCAGAAAAGCAGAGATGCTGTCATACACTCTACATATCTGCCTCAGCATGCTGAACAGCCGGAAACTGCGGAACAAGGTGTGTTCATCTCCCCTTTGTGTTCTACACACACTACCTCACCCCACCCCTGCCCCGCCCCACCCCACTCCACCCCTACCCCTGCCCCACCCCACCCCACCCCACCCAGGTGCTGACACTATTAGCGGAGCTGCACATGAGCACTGAGAAGCCAGACTACATTGCTGTGACGCAGAGCTACATCTCCCTGGACCAGCCGCAGAACATGGCTGACATCTTGGTCAAGCTAGCCAAGGGCTCTGAGGTGTGTGTCTGTGCCCTGTGGGTGGGGTGGGTGGCCGCTCCCCCTGTGTGCTCTGACTCCTCCCCCTGTGTGCTCTGACTCCTCCCCCTGTGTGCTCTGACTCCTCCCCCTGTGTGCTCTGACTCCTCCCCCTGTGTGCTCTGACTCCTCCTCCCATGTGCCGTGACTCCTCCCCCTGTGTGCTGTGACTCCTCCCCCTGTGTGCTCTGACTCCTCCCCCTGTGTGCTGTGACTCCTCCCCCTGTGTGCCGTGACTCTTCCCTGTGTGCTGTGACTCCTCCCCCTGTGTGCTGTGACTCCTCCCCCTGTGTGCTGTGACTCCTCCCCCTGGTGATTGCAGAAGGATACCCTTGTAGCCTACCAGATAGCCTTTGACCTTTACGATGGGGCCACTCAGCAGTTTCTGCGGCGCGTGCAGGACTGTCTGCGGCTGGTGCTGCCAGCCGAGGGAGGGGAGGACAAGTCTGAGGGCGAGGGGGAGAGGTGAGTGGGCTACCACACTGAGGCAGGGCGGGGCTGAGTGACATGCCCCCTGCTTGTGCAGGGTGGAGGCAATGGAGACAGACGAGTCCGGCGAGTCCCGCGAGGCATCCAAGGAGGACATGGGCAGCAGCAGCACCGTCCCTCCTGCTGAGTCCAAGTCGGAACTTCAAACTGTGGAACCGGAGGTGGAGTCGGAGCCAGAGCCAGAATGGATCCAGAAGCTGAGGCGAGTTATGACTGTGCTCAGTGGTGAGTGCACAGTGGCCTTGCGGCAGGACTTCCTCATCCGCAACAACCACACGGACCTACTGCTGCTGAAGGCGATGAAGGTGGGTGGCCACACAGCAGCGGGCTCACTCCCACACATGGGCCCTCCCACTCCCCCACATGCTTGTGGTCACGCCCACTCCACAGGACGTGAGTCGCAGCTCCATTTCGCACAACGGCGTGGTGGTGGCCAATGGGTTCATGCACTGCGGGACCACTGCGGACACCTTCCTGCGCGAGAACCTCGAGTGGCTCAAGAAGGCCACCAACTGGGCTAAATTCACAGCCACCGCAAGTCTTGGGGTCATCCACCAGGTGGGCGGGGAGGATGGGGCGGGCGGGGAGGGTGGGGTGGGCGGGGCGGGCGGGGAGGGTGGGGTGGGCAGGGAGGGACAATACTTGTGGCGTGAGCTCCCCCTCCCCCTCCTGATAGGGCCATGAAAAGGAAGCCCTGAACCTGATGAGTGCCTACCTGCCAAGGGACTCGGCTGGGGCAGGGCAGTACGCAGAGGGTGGCGGTCTGTATGCTCTCGGTGAGGTCACCTGGCTGAGGGGCACCAGCTAGCTGCTCCGCCACTCTGCCACGCCCCCTCCACCCCACCCCCAGGCCTGGTGCATGCCAACCACGGCAGGCCCATCATGCCGTACCTGATGAAGGAGACTCGCACACACACGGAAGAGGCGGTCCGGCACGGGGGCTGTCTCGGGCTGGGGTTGGCTGCCATGGGAACGGCAGACGAAGGTGGGTGGTCCATCGGGGTGGAGGGCTGTCAGGGAGGGAAACTCTCTTACTTTCCCCTCCCCCGCAGACACGTACGATCTCCTGAAGGATTGCTTGAGCCAAGATGATGCTGTTGTGGGTCAGTCACCTCTTCCGTTTGTCAACCTAAACGCCCTCATCCTGCCCCCACTCACCTCTGCTCGCTCACCTATAACCAACCGTCCACACCACCTCTCACTACACCTCACACCTCACCTCACCTCACCTCCTCCACTGATGACATGCTTGCAGGTGAGGCGGCTGGAATTGGAATGGGTCTGGTGATGGTGGGGACTGGTGCCCCTGGAGTGCTGGGGGACATGACAGAGGTAGGCGGCACCACAGTGGTGCAGCCTTGCAATGGGGACACCTCCCTCCCCACTCCCCCCTCCCGCAGTATGCACGTGAAACGCAGCATGAGAAAATCCAGAGAGGACTAGCCTTGGGCATTGCCATGGTGAGGTGTGAGGTGTGAGGTTGCCATGGTGAGGTGTGTGGTTGCCATGGTGAGGTGTGTGGTTGCCATGGTGAGGTGTGAGGTTGCCATGGTGATGATGGACAAGTGTTTACCCATAATGATATGTGTGAGGTGGTGTGGCTGCCATGGTGATGGTGGTGTGGTTGCCATGGTGATGGTGGGTTTTTCAGAGTGGACATATGTAAAGTGGTTGTCATGTTGATTGGCTGCCCCCTATCTGATGCCAGGTCATGTATGGCCGTCTGGAGGAGGCCAATGCTTGCATCGACAGCTTGCTCCTGGACAAGGACCCACTGCTCCGGCGGGCTGGGGCCTTCACCATTGCCACTGCCTACTGCGGGACAGCCAGCAACTCTGCCGTGCGTCAGCTGCTGCACATGGGAGTGAGCGACGTGGACGACAACGTGCGGCGGTCGGCCATCACGTGCATTGGCTTTGTGCTGTTCCGCTCCCCGGAGCAGTGCCCCTCCATGGTGGCCCTCCTCCTGGAGAGCTACAACCCCCACATGAGGGCGGGGGCCCTGATGGCAATGGGCGTGGCATGCAGCGGGACTGGCAACAAGGTAGGCGGGAGGGGACGTGACTGGACCGGCGACAGGTGTCATCTGTCCGTCTGCGTGTCCATCTGTCCATACACGCAGGAGGCCCTGGGATTGATAGAGCCCCTGTTGGCCGACCCGACCAACTTTGTCCGTCAGTCTGCTCTGGTAGCCTCATCCCTCATCCTCATCCAGCAGACCGAGGCCATGAACCCTAAGGTGGGTGGGAACCTTAAGGTACCCCGCCCACAGCACATGTCTGCCATGCCCATTTGTTGTGTGTCGCCTGGCGCAGGTGGCCACCTTCAGAGACAAGTATGTCAAGATGGCCTCCGACAAGCATGAACCAATCATCACTAAATTTGGTGCCCTCCTGGCACAGGGAATCATCGATGCAGGTTCTTGACTCCTCGCGGTCTAACCACCTTCACCTTGCTCACTCCCTGCTGCCCGCCCCTCTCCCTTGCAGGCGGTAGGAACGTGACCATCTCACTCCAGTCCCGCACAGGGCACACCAACATGGCCGCCGTAGTGGGCCTCCTGGTCTTCACCCAGTTCTGGTACTGGTACCCTCTCTGTCACTTCCTCTCTCTGGCCTTTGTGCCAACTGCACTAGTGGCGCTCAACAGGGACCTCAAGGTGAGGAGGGGTGGAGCAGGAAGAGGGGAGAGGAGGGAGAGGGGTGGAGCAGGAAGAGGGGAGAGGGGTGGAGGGGGGAGGGGAGAGGGGTGGAGCAGGGGGAGGAGAGAGGAGGGAGGGGGGTGGAGCAGGGGGAGGAGAGAGGGAGAGGGGTGGAGCAGGGGGAGGAGAGAGGGAGAGGGGTGGAGCAGGGGGAGGGGAGAGGAGGGAGAGGGGTGGAGGGGGGAGGGGAGAGTAGGGGGGAGAGGGGTGGAGCAGGGGGAGGAGAGAGGAGGGAGAGGGGTGGAGGGGGGAGGGGAGAGGAGGGGAGGGGGATCTGACTTTCTCCATGTGTGCAGATGCCAAGGTTGAAGTTTGTGTCTCGTGCCAAGCCCTCGCTGTACGGCTACCCCCCAGCTCTGGAGAAGGAGAAGAAGGAGGAGAAGGGGAAGGTGGGCAGTGCTGGAGGCAGGCTGGGTCACTGGGGCTGACGGCCGGGGTGTCCCCTTGCTGCAGGTGGCCACAGCGGTGTTGTCGGTCACAGCTAAGGCCAAGGCCAGGGCTCAGAAGAAAGAGGCAGACAAGATGGAGGTAGAGTCAGCTGGTGGTCGCCAGGCGGAGGGGGTTGCCAAGGAGGAACCGCCCCCTCAGCAGGATGAGGAGAAGGACGACCCTAACCTGAAAGAGCCAGAGAAGGAGCCAGAGAAGGAGCCTGAGTTCTCCATGCTCGACAACCCTGCTCGAGTGCTGGTGCAGCAGGTATGTGGGTGTTGGTTACAGCTATCCCCTTGTGCTTTGCTGCAGTCCCAGTCTCCCTCTGTAGTGGAAGGTGGTCAGTCTGGAGGAAGGCTCCCGCTACACCCCAGTCAAACCGGCAAGTCACACTCTCGACCACAGCAAACACCACTCACTCTCCACGATAGATTCCACACGTGTGTTGGCACAGCCGAGCACAGTCTCCACTTCTGCCCTTGCAGCTCTGTCCTGGAGGGATCATCATGTTCGCAGACAGACAGTGTGACCAGCCCGAGGACCTGGTGGAACCGCTCAAAGGTGGCACACATGTTACAACCGCACACAGCTACCGACCTACTGGTTGGTGGACAGTTTTTGTCACCTCCTCCTCTCCCTCCCTCCTCCTCCCCCCACCCCCCTCCCACAGCCAATGTTCCCGGACAAGAGGAGGAGGAGGAGGAGCCGCCGCCTCCCGAGCCCTTTGAGTGGGACGACATGTAACAGACGGCTCGTGTGTGGTCGAGTGTGTACAAGTCTCAAACTCTCAATGTTGTTGTTGACGCAAATTGTGACCTCTGAGCCAGGGTTCACCGGGTGCCTCCGCTGCTGTGGGCGGGGCTGGAAGGGGAAGTGCTCGTTTCTTGTTCGCGGGCAAGGGAGTGCGTTGAGTGAAGATCGACAATTGATCGACAATTTCCGTAGCTAATTAGCCGGTTTGTGTGGCCGCTCAACTACGCGTATACAGTTCCTGCACGCCATCGCTCGCTGGCTCGGTGGAGGTCGTGCAGCTGTCCTAGACCGCACCAAGGGAGGCACGCAGTATACAACGCTCTATCCTTCGGAAACACCTCTAGTTTCAGTGACTGTCACTTGTCGGACCCGCAGCGTCAACCCATGGCTGGAGCCGCTCCAGCGCTGAGCGCCTGCCTGAGCTGCGTCCTGGCGTGCTCCCTGGTCGCCTTCCTCTGCCAGCGCCTCCCGACAGGTGAGCAGCACGACCGGCCGGCCACAGGCTGCTGTCTGGCGCTGACATGTACTGACACCTAGTAAGCTATATAGTGTGTCTGAGTGCGTGTGTGTGCACGCCCGCGCGCTCCCGAGCTCTCCCTCCTCAACACGGCGCTCGCCTGTCGTCGTTGCACTGTGTACGGCGCCCACTCCGAGCGCTTGCTGCTACACGCCAGCCCTGCGCGCTAGCGGTGTGAGCCGGCCCAACGGAGCGAGCGCCTACAGGCACATCATTGGACTACTGCAAGTTTACTGTACGTGTGTTTGGCATGTCCAGTGAGGGTCCGTTAACTGACCCGTGGACGTCTTGGAGCGCTGTCATGTGGTGGGTGTTGCATTTTATAGTGCTGCTCCATAAAATTAATGCATTCCCAACTTCCTAATGTTAATTATTCTTTACGAAAGCAAGATTGCTCAAAATGTGTAAAATCTGTCACAAATGTCACATTCAGCCAGTGTGGTTCCTCATCAACACAACACACAAGACTAAGTCTTCAGAAGTTCTGCACAAGTTCTGCACAAGTTGTTCACTAACCCACAAGTAATAGCACCTTTTGTAACTGTTCTCCATAACCACCTGTAGTGGGCGGAAGTGATGGGATGGCCTGTTATGTGAAAGGGGCCCGAGTGCCCAATGGGACCCGTTGGAACCCGACCCACATACCCCAGGCCTACACTGGACGTGTCCGCAGTCCTCGTTGTTTGGTGTGCTCGTGCATTGTGAGTCACCCGAGAGAGGCCGGGAATGGGGGGCACTCTCCAGACACGCACCACTCCATCCTCTTCCTTGCAGAACGGTGAGGTAGAGTGTAGCGATGTGCAGCCATTGTGCCCACCGACCCCCTGCCCGCTGGAGCTTCGTGTGCAGCCCAGGTGGACCTGCTGTGCGTTCTGCAGCAGGCCAGGGTTTGACTTGTCATCTGGCAGTGGGAGCCCACCAGTGGAGGTGTACAAGGGTGCGTCCAGGACGAGTGAAGTTTGTGGGTGGGGCTTAGCCACTCCTCCCCTTCTGCAGACTGCTGGGACGAGCTGGGCAATCTGAGGCGGCACGGCCAGTGCTGGAACATCACCTATCTGGGCCAGGCCACCTGCATGGGTGCGTGCTGCCGTGACGGAGAGACCAGCATCGCCCCGCCCCCCTGCCGGCCGGTCCCAGCGTGCAGGCCAGGGCAGCAGCCGTACAGGAGTGCACTGGAGTGCTGCAAGCAGTGCTCGGTCACAGTCGGAGGTGAGCGGGACACTGGTACTTGAATTGGCTACCGCCGTGCTTCAATTGGGTGTGTTTTCTTATCCACCAGCACCCCGCCCTTCACCCCGCCCCTCGACGGATGTGAAGGTACAAGCAACCCTTAAAGAGTGCGTGGGGAAGCGGCCGTACAGAATCTACATGGCTGACCCTGAGAAGATGGATGCGTTTGCATACTCCATTGTCAACCGGGACCAAGTGCATGTACTGCAATGGAACTTGACGGGTATACACTCACTGAAGATGTCCCGGGCCACATTCGCAGCCCTTCCACAAAGACCCTTCTTCCTTTACATGGGAAGGTCCACATCAGGTCTGCTGCACTGCACTGCGCGGCACTGCACCATGCACGCTGCTGACATGTCCTCTCGCTGTCATGCATCTGAGAAATGTGTCGGAAGACATGACACTAGAGGTGCTGTGTGTGTGTGTTCCCTGCAGAGACAGTCTCCGACCTGGTGAGCAACCTGACCAAGGTGCAGAGGGTGGCCAGCTGCCACAAGTCCTGTGCACAGCTGATAGTGACCATGCTGGAGCCCTCGATGCAGCCAATGCGGCTGGAGGACTGCTGAGGGACTAGCAGGACAGGATTGCAGGGCCTTTGCGTTCTCATCACACAGCTCAGCTGTAACATTAAATATACACTCACATTTGGGTCTATTTCAATTGCATCAGATATCATGTTTTATACCAATTAATCATTAAATGTCAAGAACTGTTACAGCATAAGCTGAATGTTTGGAGAAACTCTGCTTTGCACCTTCCAACTTGCAATGGCTTTACAGACGAGGTGAGGAGGGGGGAGGCTGATGTACACAGTGGTCAGTGACTACCGACACCCCTGGTGTTGCATAAGCAGTCTCAACTGTTGCTTCATCACTTCCTGTCATGTGACGGGGCATGTCATACACTGTGGCTGCACAGGGTCTCCTCCACCTCTTCGGCTGCCAACTTGATCTTCTCCACGGTCCAGTCTTCTCCCAGCAGGCAGTGCTCTAGGCCAAAGGGACCGTCCCTCGTGCGCTGAAGGGCAGTCATGTGAGCACATGTTGCCATAGCAACCCCCAGATCATGGATGAGACTGCGAATGTACGTCCCTGACTGGCAGGTGACGGAGAGGGTGAAGTTGGGCGGAGCAAAGTGCTCCAGCGTTGCTGACAGGATTCTCACAGGACGAGGTAGGGGGCGGGTCACCGGCAGCCCCAGCCGAGCCAGATCTGACAGGCGCTGCCCACCCATCTTGAGTGCAGAGTACGTGGGTGGGCGCTGCATGACCTCCCCAGTGAAGTGGTCCTTTAAGCATGCTTCTACAGCCGCGCGTGTCACGTGTGCAAAGGACCGCCTGTCAACTGCACTCCCCGAGCCATCAAGCGTGTCCGTTGCGGTGCCAAACTGGCCCTGAGCCACATACGTCTTCTCGCCTCCACGCAGGTAGAGCCCTAGGCGTTTGCAGTCCTGTCCCACCCCGATTACCAGCACGCCTTCTGCTTCCTTGTCCAGGGTCCCGCCGTGGCCGACCTTGAGACGGGACTTTCCACGTCGTGGCACGCCTCCTGAGACCGCGTCGCCGCTCAGTACATCTTTCACCTCCTGCACAACGGCCGCTGCCGTCACCCCCCGCGGCTTGTACACGGCAAACAGGCCTCGCCTTAGCATGCGCGCGCGAGCCGCTATGCAGAGTAGCCCGAGCGGCAGGGGAAATCCCCGTGTTAAAGCAAAATGGCCTCTGGTGAGGAGTACGGTCCTAGCCTTCCTCCCGGTCTCTCTCCTGGAGTAGCAGAGGTCAAACCGTCGGGCAAGGCAAGCCCTCCAGATGACGCCCCTGCGTCCTACGGCCCTTGTCTTCCTCCGGAACTGGCGGAGAGGGAGCTTGGGGAGTTGTCGAGAACGTTTGGGCCTGCGCTGCCGCCATCAGGTGTACGCACGTCAGCTGCTGGGGAGGAGGAGAATGGGGAGGGAGGTGCCACTGTCCAGCTTCATGTGAACGAAGAAGAAGATGAGGAAGCGGAGCTGATTGGACCAGCTGTGCCGGGTCCAGACCAGCAGGTCAGGTGGTACTTGCCCCGCCCCCAACTGGTGCCCTCCTTGCAGACATAGGGCGTGCCCATCTGACATACACTCCATGCTGTTTGGATTTCATTCCTTTCAGAATTCCGCTCTCAAACAAATTAGAGAATCATTTGAGTCGCGCTCCAAAGCAATGCAAGAATGGATCACCTGCAAGGTCTTCCTCTCCCTCCACGCACTACTCACTCCTTGTCCCCTTCCCCACTGCTCACTCCTTGTCCCCTTCCCCCACTACTCACTCCTTGTCCCCTTCCCCACTGCTCACTCCATGTCCCCTTCCCCACTACTCACTCCTTGTCCCCTTCCCCACTGCTCACTCCATGTCCCCTCCCCCCACTACTCACTCCTTGTCCCCTTCCCCACTGCTCACTCCATGTCCCCTTCCCCACTGCTCACTCCTTGTCCCCTTCCCCACTGCTCACTCCATGTCCCCTCCCCCCACTGCTCACTCCATGTCCCCTCCCCCCACTGCTCACTCCATGTCCCCTTCCCCACTGCTCACTCCATGTCCCCTTCCCCCACTGCTCACTCCATGTCCCCTTCCCCACTGCTCACTCCATGTCCCCTCCCCCCACTGCTCACTCCATGTCCCCTTCCCCACTGCTCACTCCATGTCCCCTCCCCCCACTACTCACTCCTTGTCCCCTTCCCCCACTGCTCACTCCTTGTCCCCTTCCCCACTGCTCACTCCATGTCCCCTTCCCCACTGCTCACTCCATGTCCCCTCCCCCCACTACTCACTCCTTGTCCCCTTCCCCCACTGCTCACTCCTTGTCCCCTTCCCCACTGCTCACTCCATGTCCCCTTCCCCACTGCTCACTCCATGTCCCCTCCCCCCACTACTCACTCCTTGTCCCCTTCCCCCACTGCTCACTCCTTGTCCCCTTCCCCACTGCTCATCCCATGTCCCCTTCCCCACTGCTCACTCCATGTCCCCTCCCCCCACTACTCACTCCTTGTCCCCTTCCCCCACTGCTCACTCCTTGTCCCCTTCCCCACTGCTCACTCCATGTCCCCTTCCCCACTGCTCACTCCTTGTCCCCTCCCCCACTGCTCACTCCATGTCCCCTCCCCCACTGCTCACTCCTTGTCCCCTTCCCCACTGCTCACTCCATGTCCCCTCCCCCACTGCTCACTCCATGTCCCCTTCCCCACTGCTCACTCCATGTCCCCTTCCCCACTGCTCACTCCTTGTCCCCTTCCCCACTGCTCACTCCATGTCCCCTCCCCCCACTGCTCACTCCATGTCCCCTCCCCCCACTGCTCACTCCATGTCCCCTCCCCCCACTGCTCACTCCATGTCCCCTCCCCCACTACTCACTCCTTGTCCCCTTCCCCCACTGCTCACTCCTTGTCCCCTTCCCCACTGCTCACTCCATGTCCCCTTCCCCACTGCTCACTCCATGTCCCCTCCCCCCACTGCTCACTCCTTGTCCCCTTCCCCACTGCTCACTCCTTGTCCCCTTCCCCACTGCTCACTCCATGTCCCCTCCCCCCACTGCTCACTCCTTGTCCCCTTCCCCACTGCTCACTCCATGTCCCCCCACTGCTCACTCCATGCCCCCCCCCCCTGCTCACTCCATGTGCCCTCTCCTCCTCAGGATGGTGACACAGGGCCCAGACGCGAGGAGTGGATGATGGAACTTCCTCCTGGCTTCCGCATACCTGGGGTGGGTGCTCGCAAGTTCCAGAGTCAAGACCGTGACCTCGGGGACCGCTCGGTGTGGACAGACACCCCTGCAGACAGGGAGAGGAAGAAACTGGAGCAGTTGAAGAAGAAGGAGAAGCAGGCAATGAAGGAGGCAAGGAAGGAGGGAGGAAGTGGGAGTGGTCCTGTGGAACAGCCGGTGATGTCAAAGAGGGACCGCGAGATGGAGGCGCTGGCAGCTGAGTACAGTGTGAGTAGGTACGAGTGGGCGGGTGGCGAGCGGAGCTGATGAAGTGCTTTCTTGTGCTATGCAGAAAGGGAGAACAGAGTCTCTGTTCTCTGTCCATGCTCGAAAGAGATTGGTGAGGGAACTGCATATCAGTGTGTCGGTGTGTGCTGCGCTTTAATGCTGTGTGTGTGCACACAGGCTGGACCTCGGGAGGAGGAGAGGAGGCCCTTTGATCGGGAGAGGGACCTCCAGATCAGCCGGGTTGTTCCTCCTTCAAAGCGGCAAGACGTAATGAGAGACTCTTCACACAAATTGCACTCAAAGTTCACTCACAGTTCTCAGCAGAAGTACCTCTAGTTGCTCACCATGTCTTGCCAGCGCTCACTAGTGAGTGCACACCTGATCAGGAGTGTGGGTGGCAGGGTTTGCAGACATGCATGTAGCTGCGTGTAGTGTGAATGTGACTCTGAAGGTACACACCTACTCTGGTCCCAGTCTGCCAGCAACCAGTGTTGGAGCAGTCAAAGTGTACAAGATGTGTGACTGTGTGTTGGCCATGTGCGTCCAGCACACACACCTCCCCCCTGTGTGTGACTGTGTGTTGGCCATGTGCGTCCAGCACACACACCTCCCCCCTGTGTGTGACTGTGTGTTGGCCATGTGCGTCCAGCACACACACCTCCCCCCTGTGTGTGACTGTGTGTTGGCCATGTGCGTCCAGCACACACACCTCCCCCCTGTGTGTGACTGTGTGTTGGCCATGTGCGTCCAGCACACACACCTCCCCCCTGTGTGTGACTGTGTGTTGGCCATGTGCGTCCAGCACACACACCTCCCCCTGTGTGTGACTGTGTGTTGGCCATGTGCGTCCAGCACACACATCACCGCCCTGTGTGTGACTGTGTGTTGGCCATGTGCGTCCAGCACACACACCTCCCCCTGTGTGTGACTGTGTGTTGGCCATGTGCGTCCAGCACGCACACCTCCCCCCTGTGTGTGACTGTGTGTTGGCCATGTGCGTCCAGCACGCACACCTCCCCCCTGTGTGTGACTGTGTGTTGACCATGTGCGTCCAGCACACACACCTCCCCCCTGTGTGTGACTGTGTGTTGGCCATGTGCGTCCAGCACACACACCTCCCCCTGTGTGTGACTGTGTGTTGGCCATGTGCATCCAGCACGCACACCTCCCCCCTGTGTGTGACTGTGTGTTTGTTGACCATGTGCGTCCAGCACACACACCTCCCCCCTGTGTGTGACTGTGTGTTGGCCATGTGCGTCCAGCACACACATCACCGCCCTGTGTGTGACTGTGTGTTGGCCATGTGCGTCAAGCACACACACCTCCCCCCTGTGTGTGACTGTGTGTTGGCCATGTGCGTCCAGCACACACACCTCCCCCCTGTGTGTGACTGTGTGTTGGCCATGTGCGTCCAGCACACACACCTCCCCCCTGTGTGTGACTGTGTGTTGGCCATGTGCGTCCAGCACACACACCTCCCCCTGTGTGTGACTGTGTGTTGGCCATGTGCGTCCAGCACACACACCTCCCCCTGTGTGTGACTGTGTGTTGGCCATGTGCGTCCAGCACACACACCTCCCCCTGTGTGTGACTGTGTGTTGGCCATGTGCGTCCAGCACACACACCTCCCCCCTGTGTGTGACTGTGTGTTGGCCATGTGCGTCCAGCACACACACCTCCCCCCTGTGTGTGACTGTGTGTTGGCCATGTGCGTCCAGCACACACATCACCGCCCTGTGTGTGACTGTGTGTTGGCCATGTGCGTCAAGCACACACACCTCCCCCCTGTGTGTGACTGTGTGTTGACCATGTGCGTCCAGCACGCACACCTCCCCCCTGTGTGTGACTGTGTGTTTGTTGACCATGTGCGTCCAGCACACACACCTCCCCCCTGTGTGTGACTGTGTGTTTGTTGACCATGTGCGTCCAGCACACACACCTGCCCCCTGTGTGTGACTGTGTGTTGACCATGTCCGTCCAGCACACACACCTGCCCCCTGTGTGTTGTTGCAACAAACTCCTGATTGTGCACTTTGTACGCGTGAGCAGTGCTCTGGTCGCAGGTCTCTGCATGCATGCAAGGGGCAGTCTACCCAGTCTACCTGGCTTGCTGTATAGGCTACTCTGGGAGGGTCTAGCTAGCCAGACCTTGTGGAGTTCTATATAAGCGCCTGCGCGGTCATTGGGGATTGTCCCTTCCTCTAGCAATGGCCGCGTGCAGGATCGCTTGCTCGAGGCAGCTACTGCGCGACTTCAGAGGAAGCCTCGTGGTTGGCAGATCAAGAGCCTCTTCCTCCTCCCTTGACGAGAAGAGGTCCTTCCCGTCCGCCCAGCACTCGCCGCACAGGGCACCAGCTCGGAAGGGAATGGTGGACCCCAGGACCGGGAAGGCGAGGGAGAGAAGCGGCTGGGACTACAGGGCCGAGCTAGCCGCCCTCACGAGTAGGCTAGGTTACCCCAAAGATGGCCTCCCCTCCCTGCTCCAGGCACTGACGCTAAAGCCCTTTGTGGAAGCCTGCTCCAGTGGCTCCCCAGACACCGACCGCGTGGACAACTCACGGCTGTCCGCCCTGGGCGCTTCGGCACTGCAGCTTTACTTAGTGGAACACCTCTACTGCACCTTCCCACGCCTCCAGGGTGGGGACGTTCTCAGCCTCTGTGCGGCTCTGAGCAACCCCACCACACTTGCCGCCCTGGGCGAGCGCCTCGGAGTGGTGGACCTAATCCGCACTACCCATTGCCTCTACAACCCCACACAGGTGAGGGTGATTGGTCGGGCAGTAGCAGCGGTTGTGGGCGCCGTCTACGTGGAC
Source organism: Aplysina aerophoba (assembly GCA_949841015.1). Taxonomy (NCBI): domain Eukaryota; kingdom Metazoa; phylum Porifera; class Demospongiae; order Verongiida; family Aplysinidae; genus Aplysina; species Aplysina aerophoba. Next base: position 239,550 of record OX465048.1, on the reverse strand, counting down.
CACGGTTCAGCTGCTGCTCGCGAGCTGGTCCGCCACCTGCTGGTGGCTGAGCTTGCGGAGAAGGACGCAAAGGAGTTGATCTGCTTCCAGCACCCGAAACTGGTGCTGACAGAGGCGCTGAAGCATAGGAATTCCCCTCCACCCGTCACCCGTATTGTTAGAGAGAGTGGAAGACTCACTCACTTCCCCACCTTTGTGGTGGGTGTGTATTCGGGAGACAAGTGTCTGGGGGAGGGGGCAGGGACCTCCATCAAGCGAGCGGAGTCAGAGGCGCTGGGGGCGGCTCTGCGAGAGTACTTTCTGGAAGAGATTCATTGTGGGCCTTTCCCATCTGACATGGAAGGTTACCAGGATGAGAAAGAGATCAAGCTCTTTTCAGCCAGCAAAGAGGTCGGTGGAGAACAGGAGGCGGGGCTGGAGCCACAGGAGACGGCAGCATAAACACATGCACTCGACTTGCATGCACAGCTTGTTTGTTGCTCTGTGACTCGACTTGCATGCACAGCTTGTTTGTTGCTCTGTGACTCAACTTGCATGCACAGCTTGTTTGTTGCTCTGTGACTCAACTTGCATGCACAGCTTGTTTGTTGCTCTGTGACTCGAAATACCAATCCTTCCACTTGCACAAAATCTGCATGAGTCGACTATTACTTCAAATCCTACGGTATATCAGAAGACACTGCATGCAGTGTCGGCCCCGTAGGGGGGGAGTGGGATACTGGTGGCTGGTCTCCCCACTGTGCATGGGGGTTTGTGGCGCTCTATATATGATAGGAAAAGGGAGGGAGCCCTGGGAAGCCATCTCCACGCTGCACCATTATCTCTTCATATAATGTATTCCCCTTTTTATGTACAAGTGTGTAAACACCTATAGATATTTATGTGTAATATTATCGCCAATGCTAACTCGTACTCATACATACCATGCATATATGGCCATGCCCCCCCCCCCCTCCCCCGGTGTACGTATTTGCACAAACTAGAGCACACCGTGCACCATTTCTTTCTCTGTAACCCAAAGACGGTATTATTTGCAGTTGTCATAATATCCCAATGCACTGCTGGCGACAACACACTACCTGGTCAGACAACTGGGCAATCTGGAGCGACAAAGAACCGTCAACGACGAGATGTACTCTGTGTGTTATAATATTTAGGTATAGCTAGCTGTGTGTATGCAACGTGGAGCAGTGATGCTCTAGTACGCCTTTGTACATGGTGTATTGAGGATTATATAAAAGACAATACACAGCGCAGGCTCTGGACAGTGCATCTTGGGAGCTGAGCTGGTACAGCTGTTGTCCACGGCTTGTGAGGTGTCGTGTGCTCAAGGACGCGTGTGCTGGCCAGGAGCATCTCCTGGCTAGTGCTGCTGCTTCACTCTTCTCTTCTCCCAGACAAGGTACCGCAGGGAGGGAAACCCTAGGAGGAAGGTCTGCCCCACCCACTTGGCAGTGTCAGCACCACACACACACAGTTCCCGGCAGATGCCCCAGGCCACCCACGCTTCGTAGATATGAACAACAATGGCAAAAACAAACCTGTAGAGAAGGCAAACAATGCACATGCATGTGTGTGTGTGTGTGTGTGTGTGTGTGTGTGTGTGTGTGTGTGTACTGTGTGTGTGCTGTGTGTGCTGTGTGTGTGTGTGTGTGCTGCGTGTGTGTGTGTGTGCTGCGTGTGTGTGTGTGCTGTGTGTGTGTGCTGTGTGTGCTGTGTGTGTGCTGTGTGTGTGTGTACTGTGTGTGTGTGTGCTGTGTGTATGTGTGTGTGTGAGTGAGTACTGTTTGTGACACACACACACACACAGCACTCTCAGTGGCAGTGCTACAAGTGCCACTCACACCACTCTGGCAAGCACTTGGTACGTGGATACAGCTTGTAAAAACGAGCCGACAAACCCAAGGCTGTCAAAGGGAACGATTTGCGGATGGAATGCCACGATCTACAAAAAGGCAGCAGGAGATTGACTGAGACAAGCCCACACTTTACATTCATGAGCAGCAACACTACATCGCAATGTACACACGCGCGCCCACACGTCGTGCGGCCAGGATAAGGCCGGGCATTGGATAGTCCATGACTGGCTGTCACTGCCGCGGCCTGTTCTGAACACTACACTGGACCCGCGACACAAGAACAGGTGGACACAGTCAACTAACATAAAGCAATGTGAAACCTCCCGCGATAGCTAGCCACCAGAGTATATTCGGAGAGGCAAAGAACTGCCTTTTCGGCTGTGCTTCGGCGGCCATTTTGTTTTCTTGTTCTCATTCCAATTTCCATTTTAAAGGCTGGGTATTGCCTCACGATGCCCTACGGAGTGCACAGGAGTCCCTCGCCTGCTCGGGACAGGAGAAGGAACGGAACTTGGGACGACCGTGTACGGCGCAGGTCTCGCTCTGTCAGCCGCTCTCCGCCCAGAGGCGACCCAGCGGGACACAGGCGGACAGGACCTGCCAAATCAAGGTCAGTCTGTGCGGATCGACTACCGCCCATGCAACGACCCACCGCCCAGTACGTGGGCGTGTGTAATGACGCCTCCACGCTGCGTCCTGTTGGTGACCCTCCCCCTAGATCAAGGAGTCCGGATGTTCGACGAGGTTATCGCCATGACAACCATCCACCTGTGTCAGGACACCACCCAGTAGCAAAGAGGTCCCCTTCCCCCCTGCCATGGCGACGCCATCGCAGCAGGTCAAGGACTCCGCCCCCACACAGCCGCAGTGATGGTAGACTGCCGGGTGCCATGGTGGCTTCGCGTCCCTCCCCCCCTCCCCACTGGAGGAGGTCGGACAGACAGGGCTTACCGGAGACATATTATGAGAAGTGTGTGCACGGGTTGGTAATGGTACGAGGTGTACATGTACATGTGTGTCTGTCTGTCCCTCCGTCTGTCTCCCTGTCCCTCCGTCTGTCTCCCTGTCCCTCCGTCTGTCTCCCTGTCCCTGAAGGCGGCGTAGTGATCGCGAGAGGATTGCTGTCATGGGGTGCAGTGCTGTGTGGGGCTCCTCCCCTGAGGCCTCAGCCTCCGAGTGAGCACTGCAGTGGGTGGGTGTGACCCTTGGGAAGGGGTGGTGGCACTGTGCTTCTGTCTGTGTGCTTGCAGATCTGATGACGATTCCAAGACCAAGCAGCACCCTCAGTCCCATGCCCCGCCCTCCGGTGGGAGGAGCTCGGCAAGCACAGCTGAGAGCAGTGAGGACGAGAGCAGCAAGAAGGACCGGCGGCGAAGGAGGAAGAGGAAGCATGCGAGCACCTCTAAAGAGAGGAGGAAGAGGAGCAAGCACGGGAAGAAGTCAAAGCGGTGGGCCATGGGGGTGCATCCACCGTTTGGGAGGGGGGGGGGTGAGCCCATTGAGGGGTGCATCCACTGTGTGTGGGGGGGGGTTGAGCCCATTGAGGGGCGTCCACTGTGTGTGGGGGGGGTTGAGCCCATTGAGGGGGCGTCCACTGTGGGCAGGGGGTGGGGCACTCAGCTCTGTACGAATGCTGCAGATCAAAGAAGGCCAAGAAGACACACAAGATCTCCGCCTCCTCTGACGGCTCCTCCGGCTCTGAGGAAGATGTGGAGTGGGTGGAGAAGAAGCCAAGTGAGTCTCTGACACATCCCTCACTTGACCACACCCCTCGCTTGACCACACCCCTCGCTTGACCACACCCCTCGCTTGACCACACCCCTCGCTTGACCACACCCCTCGCTTGACCACACCCCTCGCTTGACCACACCCCTCACTTGACCACACCCCTTGCATGACCATACCCCTTGCGTGACCACACCCCTCACTTGACCACACCCCTCCCTTGCCCTCGCTAGAAATCGCCCCTGAAGCGAATGCGTATGTGGGTCCTGTCCCTGAGCTGACGGCGCAGCAGGAGAAGAGCAGGCTGGAGTGAGTGGTGCAGAGGGCACACAGCGACTGCCTGAAGGACTAGCTAGCCCAAACCAACCACACTCCTCCCTCCAGCTACGGCGGGGCACTGCTGCCAGGTGAGGGAGAGGCCATGGCAGCGTACGTGGAGAGCGGCAAGCGGATCCCTCGCAGAGGAGAGATCGGGCTGACATCAGATGAGATCTCGGCCTTTGAGGATGCTGGCTACATCATGAGTGGCAGCAGGTGTGTGTGTGTTCTAGGCCCTTCCTTGTGTGGGCAGGTGTGACTACCCCACCCCCATCCCACCCCGCCCCACCCACAGACACCGGCGAATGGAAGCTGTGCGTATAAGAAAGGAGAACCAGATCTACAGTGCAGACGAACAGTAGGTGGCACCCCGGGCAGCAACGGCACTCACACCACCCATGGGAGGGCTTCTGGGGGGGGGGGGAGGTGGTGACTGTGAGTGTCGTTGAATTGTGCTCTGTGTGTGTGTGTGTGTGTGTGTGTGTGTGCAGACGAGCTCTGTCCAATCTGAGCCACGATGAGCGTTCCAAGAAGGAGAACAGGATCCTCACTGAGTTCCGCTCCATGGTGCACAAGAAACTCAGCAAGGCCAAGGAATGACAGCACACGCACACACACACAGCATGCAATGACCATATATGGTAATGTGTATGTGTCTCCGCTGCTTCCCTGTGTCACCTGTATTCTATACTTTGTGTCGTGGTCGGTTACAGATAAGTCATGAATGCAACTTGTCCTGTGCGGTGCACCAACCGCCTCACACCACACCACATGCCCATGCTCCAACACACAAAACTCCATCCATCAATTGTCACAAGAGTAAAGTACACACGAGTCACTTCTTCCCTTCTACCATTATTATGTGGTAACCAAATTTGGTCTTCACGGGCGGGTCGGTGTACACAGGCTTGTCCACTGAGCTGGGCTGCAGCTGAAAGGCGGCCTCTTGAAAGGGGCCCACCATGGATCCACGTGACATCCATCCCAGGTCACCCTACAAGGACAGCTGTAGTCAGCACACGGGTCCATTGTGTCCCCCCCCCCCCCCCCCCCTGCAAAGACGGCTTACCCCCAGTGGCCCATTGAGCCCCACCCCCACACTCCCAGCTCACCCCCTGCCGTGCCTTGTCATCGCTGAACTGCGTGGCCACCTCACTGAACCTCTTCCCCTGTCGCAGCTGCTCCAGTGCCTCCATTGCCTTGGAGTGCTTCTCACAGAGAATGTGCCGCACCTCAGAGAGGGAGGAGGGAGGTGGCAGGCACCTGCAGGACAGCACACACTGCACCACACCTTCACACCTTGACATACCTTCACAGCTGTCCCTCCCTTCTTGGCCTTCCCCCCTCCCTCGTCCCCATCACCGCCTGCAGCACAAGCCGACAGCATAAGCTAGAGTGTCATGCAGCAGAGTGACTCACACAGTACCACTGCCCATCAACCCCCTCCATGCCCTGCTCTAGGGTCACGTATCCCCCTAACACCATTGTGTCCATCCTGGTCTCAAGCCCTGTACGCAGGTCAAGCTCACCCTTCTCTGCTCCGCCCCCCGCCCCTCCTCCTCCTTTTGGCTTTGCTTTGCCCTTGGCCTTACCAGGCATGACGCACGTGGTGGGGGAAACCCCATCAGCTAGCTCCAGCCGACTTCCTGTCTAGCGCACCTCATTATACCAAGTAGACACTAATCAATGATTAAATTCATGCACAGAACATGTCCTCAAGAACTGCTTTGGTAAGATCTTTGTGGGTGCGAGGGTCCGTGGTTAGCTTGTCCGTAGGTAGACAGTTCCATCAGTACAGACCGGTGTTGGTAGCGCGCTGAGCTCGCTGTACCTGGCCCCATGTGGCGGTCCGTGAACCCCACTCCGTAGCAGCCGAAAATACAAGGTCCGCAGAATCAGATATCGTGTGCTCGTTTGCTTGCTCTTTAGGTGTCTCCGCTGTGTGGCGGTACAGAGTCACAGGCGGGAAAGGCCGCCCCGACCAGATGGAGTTCCAGCAGGGTCACCACGCCCCGCCCCGCCTCCGCCGTCTCGAAACCCGACAAGATATCCATCTCTGCAGCGCAAGTGGCTAAGCGTCCCTCCACCGCAGCCGCGCAGCACCGCCACCGCCAGCAGCGCCAAGAGGTAGGGAGGGAGATGCGCAAGAGCTGCAGACGAATGCATGCCAGACCATAGTATATGGTCTAACTACTTCCGGTCGGTTAGCTGGCTGGCTGACTCGTTCCTTGGCCTTTTCCCCGATCCCTTGCAGCTGGGTGCTGGTGTGGCGGGCCTAGGACGGCCCACGTCAGCCAGGACACAGCGCCCCCTCTCCGGCAATGTCTATCTGAAGAAGACGGTCAAGAATGGCTGGGTGGCCTGTTCAGTGCACGCTGAGGAGGAGGAGTGGGGGGAGGAGGGAGAGGAGGACGAGTGGGAGGAGGACGAAGTGGGGTGTGCATGGGGATCAGAAACATTGTTGGATGGGCTTCTGCAGTCCAAGAAGCTCATGAACTCAAAGCGGGTTAGTCGCCCCGGGCAGCCCGCACATTGCAATGGAGCATGCAGGGACAGCGATTGTCTGGCCTGCTAGTGGCACTGTGCAATTGTATACACTCATGCATATGCCTACCCTCCACTGGGTCCACACAGCAAATGTGTATGCATGTGTAATGCATATGTATACATTCTTGTGTATAAAATTATGCATGTGCATATTTGTATGTGCACACCACACACACACATGCCATGTGCCTACAATGTGCCCTGCACGTGCCCACAGGTGCAGCACATGGACTGGACAGCGGGTGAGGTAGCCATTCCTACGTTTCACTGCCAGCGCTGCCGGGACCACTGGTACGGTCTCACCCACTATCCCTGTGACGAGGAGCTGGCTCGGCTCATTCGGCAGGGGCTCTGGACCACCGGACAGGGGCCAGTGGACCGGGACCTCCTCCTAGGGGGACGGGGCTCACTGGCAGCTAGGGATCAGCGACACATACTTAAGGAGGGAGGGGCCGGGGGAGGGGACAAACTCAACCTCCCACCCATTGTTGACAGGACCAGCAGTGACAGTAGCTTGGATGGGTCTCGGTCGGGAGGGGGCAGGAGTGATGGGAAGAAGGGTCGCCGCATCACCTTCAACATGAGGGCAGAGGAGTTTGTGTACAGTCGTGAAGGAGAGGAAGCTGTGACAGACGGGAGGGGCAGCAGCAAAGGGAGAGTAGGGCAGACAGGTGAAAGGGAGGAGCCAGAAGGCTCCGCCCACCAGACAGGGCCAGGTTCCTCCGAGTCCCTATCACGCAACATAGGGAAGTCAACAAGAGAAGAAGCGAGCAGTGGGGAGCGAGTGCCAGAGGGCGTGTCACTAGACCAGAAGGCAGGCCACCCACGGCAAGGCGGACCACCGTCAGACATGGGTGGGGGGATCCCCAAAGGGCAGCACAGGAGCAAACAGACAAGCAGTACCAGTAGTCATGGTGACAGCAGTGGGCGGGGCAGCAGCATGTCAAACATCGACAGGCATCCTAGCTCCGGTGGAGCATCGAGTGAGGACATTTCCAAATTTGGTGAGGGTTATGGCAGGGGTGGGGCTCACATGGACGGAGGAAAGATGTTGTCTAGAGGAGCAGAAGGAGGAGGGGGGCGTACGGAGGGGGGTGGGACCCTTGCTACTGGTGGCTTGTTGGCTGGTAGCAGCACTGAGGATGCATCCGGTGCCACTGCGGACAGCCGTTCTACAATGGGGGCTGGAGGACAAGGTCACCATGGTGATGGGGGTGGGTCCCACTGGGGGCGGGGCTCAGACAGTGGTGAGGAGTCTGGGGATGAAGGTGGTGGCATTCGGACCAAGCCCACCACTACAAACAGTGACGCTGGCAAGAACGTCCGTGTGCAGGGGGCAGGGTTCATTGCCTGGGCCTCCTCCCCCACAGGGTCAGAATGGGGTGACCCCACCCACGCACTCATGTTCATCTCCAACACAGCCTGCTCCTCAAGGGCAGGGTCCTCCCTGGGGGGGCGTGTCCAAAGTGATGAGCTGGGGAAAACCCATAGTGACCCGGTTCTGCTGCGAGCTCAGCCCAAACTGACAGCTGGCGACATTGTCTGGGGTCCACCTCTCACGCGGGCATTCACCTTCTCCTACCACAGACAGCTTCCGCCAACCAGCCAACGAACTGCAGCTAACCGCAGCGCAACCAAGCCCACCAAAAGAAGGAAGTGACTGCCCACACACACACACACACACACACACACACACACACAGGTCTTATAATTAACATGTTCTGCATGAAACAGAAGTTGTCTTGTCACGGCATCAGTGCATGCAGTGCACATAAACAGGTTCACACACAATATATGCGCCAACTACTGTTGTCCCCTCTGGTGCTGGAGGAATGTCTCTGCTCGCTGCCGCCATGCCCGAAGGATTGCTTGAAATGGTTGTGCAGGTTCACTGGGTGTCTTTGGTATGTGCAAGGTGCGCCTGACCCGAGGCACCTTGAGGGCCAGGTTCTGTAGGAGGCCAAAGACACTGGAGGTCGCCCAGTACAAGGACATGGCCTGGGGGGAGAGGTGGGGTGGGGCAGGGTGCTAGGCATGGGGGTGGGGTGGGGCAGGGGCAGGGTGCGAGGCATGGGGGTGGGGTGGGGTGGGGCATGCCTGGCAGACATACTGCTGGGAGCTGAGACGCAACGACACCCATTCCAATTGTCAGGTATCGGAAGAACTTGGAAAGCAGGACCTGTCTTTTGGACTGCACCCTAGCGCGCATTGAATGCATCTGATGTAGGGGGGGGGGGGTAGTGGGGACAGCAGTGTATCAGGGGGGGGGGATAGTGGGGGGCAGCAGTGTATCAGAGCCCTTTGCCCCTCACCTCAATGTTGAGGAGGTTGGCCACCACCAGCACAATGGGGAGGACCAGGCAGGGGTCAGCGGCTGTGAGGTCCTGGAACCACCCCACCCCACCAGATGCTAGCTCCACATGACGAGCCACTGCATCAGCAAGAGAGGAAGGAGCAGTAACATTGCAGAGTGCACTGCATGTGGTGTATGTGTACCGAGGTGTGTGCCTACGGTCTGGAGGGGCCCCTGGCCACGCCCCCGACATGTTCCGTAGAGCCAGTGACAACGTGAGCCACAAGGGGAGCTGGATCCAGGGGAGGAGGTACATCTTGGCCGGGTGGCAACCGTGATACCAGTAGAGTTGGTGGGTGTGGCGACGGACCTGCAACACACCACATACCACCACCAGATTCACCACTCATCGATCCACACAAGGATTGCACACATGCAAGTGCAGGCGAACACAGTGGCACGGATCATTTCTCGCCTCTCTCATCATCCTCCTGTTGGCCTCCTCCAAGGCGACGCCCTCTCTCCTGCACTGAGCGACCACTCGGTGCTTCACGGCCTCCTGCAGTTCCCTGAGCGTCGGTAGGAGAAGCTCCGCGCGCGCCGCCATCTTGGCTTGATGCACGGCCAGCGGAGAAGTGGCCAGGGCGCGCAAAGTGAAGGTCGTTGTGACTATTACCGCCCACCAGGGGAGGTGAGCGGAGTCGTGAACGGCACAGAACAGCATCTCAGCGGCGTGCACGGCCGGAGTGGACGCCAGTTTGGCGAGGTACCCCTCTCCTGCTGGCGCTGCAGCGGCCGACAAGTGGGAAGCATCATGACGATAGTGGCGAGGTACTCTGACGCAACTTGCTACGGCGCATGGGAGCGGTGCAGAACGAAAATGCATCGTAGTTTTCCAGCCGATCATGACCAGCCATCTTATTGCAAGGAAGCTATGAATATGATTATGGCATCTTGTCCTGTCATGCGAAACTTGAGTGGTCCGTATCCGTTCACTTCACTCAATGGCCGATTAGACAGTGATCGATTCTGGGCTGCAGACTTTCTGTATCTCCCGCGGCAGCGCAAGTCAGAGTGATGTATACAAACGAAACCTGTCCTGACCGTGGTACAAAAGTCAGCTGTACCCTCTTCGGAAGTGGAGAAGAAGTGAGAAACGAGCACTGTTGACCCGGCACATGTAGAACACAAACCCCAATGTACGGGACTGCCCCGAACAGCCATCACTGGTCCAGTTCTATGGTTGCAGTCAATCACTGCACACTACCTACCTGAGGATAGCCACTAATCTTGCATGGTGTCAGTTCTGTGTGGTTTTGTCCACTTATAAGTACTGTATTCCACTTTCCTTCCCTCTCCTTCCCTGTGCTGCTCCTGCTGCGGTGTGCACGCCACAACTGGCTCAGAATGAGAAGATGCTGGCTGCCGTCCAGAACATCAGGGTTGTCATGTCCTCGCTCTCCTTTCTAGGGAGGTGTGTCCTGTGGGCAGGTGTGGGTATAAGTGCGAGTGTGAGTGCGAGCATAAGTGCGAGTGTGTAGTTGTAAATGTGTAGTTGTGAGTGTGAGTGTGTAGTTGTGAGTGTGAGTGTGTAGTTTTGAGTGTGAGTGTGTAGTTTTGAGTGTGAGTGTGTAGTTGTGTGTGTAGTTGTGACTCGTGAGTGTGAGTGTGTAGTTGTGAGTGTGAGTGTGTAGTTGTGAGTGAGTGTGAGTGTGTAGTTGAGTGTGAGTGTGTAGTTTTGAGTGTGAGTGTGTAGTTGAGTGTGTAGTTGACATAACTGAGAAAAAACATGACTGAGAAAAAACCGTTCCTAAATATGGGCAGGAACGGTTTTTTCTCAGTCATGTTTTTTCTCAGTCATGTCAGTTTAGTTTGTTGTACCAGTTGGGAAAGATCTTCGGATCGAAACGTCCTGGACATAGAATTATTGATTGTCAATCCAGCAGCTGCGAATTTTGTCAAGAACTTCCATGACCAATACCCCTACGCAGCAATGAGCCTTTACAGTATTACTCAGGAATAAGCACTTGACCTTGAGTGTGTGTGCATGCGTGTGTGTTCACCTCCCTCCCTCCCTCCCATACCATCCAGTGCTGTGGTCATCTGCATCATTGTGCTGCTTAGGAAGTACCGCTTCTTGTCTTCAGTGAGTGTGCACTACACACACACACACACACACACACACACACACACCCTGCTGACTCACCCCATCCCCCCCCCACAGCGCCTTGTTCTCTACCTCAGCATTGCCTCCCTCCTCTCCTCCATTGTCTACATGCTGGTACGTGTGAACAGGGCAGGGCAGCATGTGCTGTTGTTGGAGTCAGCAAATCTGCCTCTCCCCTTCCCTTTCCTCCCCTCCCCTCCCCTCCCCTCCCCTCCCCTCCCCTCCCCTCCCCTCCCCTCCCCTCCCCTTCCCCTACAGGGCCGCTTCACTCCAAACTTCAGCAACCTGTCGTTGAGCGACGATGCATTCTGCGCTGCCCTTGGCTTCTTCCTCCTCATGGTTGGTGAGTCCCAGTGCAGGGAGGTCTCACTCCCTCCTGCCACGTCCCTCCCCCTCCTGCCACGCCCATCCCCCTCCTGCCACCCCCTCCCCCTGCAGACTGGGCTGTGGTCCTCTGGTTCACAGCCATCACAGTGAACCTCATCGTCAACACACTGTTCCTCAAGAGGACAGAAAAGTTTGAGTTGTGAGAGCAGACGGAGGCAGCATAGTCTTGCATGCTCCCAATCACCACCCTTGCCTCACCCTGCCTCCTCCCTCCTCCCTCCCCGTCCCCCCTCCCGCCATCTGCCCCAGTGTTTACATTGGTGTAGCCGTGATCCTTCCCATATGCATTTCCTGCTTTGGGTTCATAACAAACGACTATGGAGTGGCCTTTGGTTTGGCTGGAGGCTGGTGGTGAGCCCCTACTATTTGGTCTCTGGTCCCGCCCCCTTTGGCCATTCCCATCACGCTATGTTTGCCTTTGAACCACTTTCCTACCTCCCCATTTGTTTCCATGGCAACAGCTGGATCCGAAGCATTAATGTGATTAATCGACAGAGTCCAGACTTCTACTGCTGCCACTACCTCGGAGGGGATATCCTCAGATTCATTCTGTAACCTACTGCATAAACACACACACACACACACATGCACAAACATGCCACTAGATCCAGTCCAGTCAATTTGTACTATTCCTGTGCCCATGCCCGCTGTACTCTGCAGGTGGTATGTCCCTCAGATTGTCCTCATGCTGTTCTTGCTCCTTGGCAACGCAGCCATTGTCTTCAAGTACTGCAGAAAGGTTGGATAGACCGACACTGTGTCATGTGACCGTCTGCATGTCTGTCTGTCTGTCTGTCCGTCTGTGTGTTCTTAGAGCAAGTCCTGGCAGGGCACCTACCACCCCGAGCAGGAGAACCTGAAGAAGATGATGAAAGACGATGTCAAACCACTCCTGATCTACCCGACTGTCTACCTCGTCACTCAGTTCTTCCCTCTTGTGAACAGGTTAGGAGTGGAGGGAGAATGGGCGGGGTGGAGGGAGAAGTTGGGGAGATAGAAGGGGTGGGGTGGAGGGAAAAGGGATGGGGTGGAGGGAAAAGGGGTGGGGTGAAGGGAAAAGGGGTGGGGTGGAGGGAGAAGAGAGTGGCTAGGTGCCTGAGTAGTAGCTGTCTCTGTCCTCTCGGCCGGGTCACTCTTAGGACCAGCAACTGGGTCCACCCCGGCAACCCTGTGTTCGAGCTGTGGATCCTCCACGTCCTCACTGTTCCTCTGGGAGGTGCGCTCACACCACAACACAACCGCTGTCATCACAATGCTGTCCCTGTGTGCCACACCCCTCGCCGAGACACACCCCATCCTAGCTAATGATACACCCACTCTCCAGGTGTGCTGGTTGCTCTGTGCTACCTGCTGGTCGACAAGGACACTCGAGCCAGGTTGAGGTGGTCCAACTTCAAGGTACACACAGACCTCTGTGCATGGGAGAAGAAAGGAGGGAGGGGAGGGTTGCAGGGTTGTGTGCACCCACCCTTGCTTGCCCCACCCCGCCCCAGGCGGCACTCCACAGCTGGAGGAGAGGCGAGGAGAGCGAGGTCTCAGAGTACAACGTCCAACAGCAGGTCTACCATCAGCCTCCGGAGAGCAGCGGCAACATCATGCGGTCCACGCGGTCCACGCGGTCCACGCGGTCCAATTCTGAAGAGCCAATTTTGCCATAATCCCAGAAGTGAGGGGCTCTTCTCCGCTTGTCTGGGACGCCATGCACACACAGTGACTGTCAATGATATTCATTTGTGTAATGTTTGAGTGGCATTGTATGAGTGCCTGAAAGGCAGCCTTCACCCACCACCGATCAAGGCAGCCTTCACCCACCACCGATCGAGGCAGCCTTCACCCACCACCGATCGAGGCAGCCTTCACCCACAGCCGATCGTGGCAGCCTTCACCCACCACCACTCAAGGCAGCCTTCACCCACCACCGGTCAAGGCAGCCTTCACCCACCACCGATCAAGGCAGCCTTCACCTACCACCGATAAAGGCAGCCTTCACCCACCACCAATCAAGGCAGCCTTCACCTACCACCGATAAAGGCAGCCTTCACCCACCACCAATCAAGGCAGCCTTCACCTACCACCGATAAAGGCAGCCTTCACCCACCACCAATCAAGGCAGCCTTCACCCACCACCGGTCAAGGCAGCCTTCACCCACCACCGATCAAGGCAGCCTTCACCCACCACCAATCAAGGCAGCCTTCACCCACCACCGATCAAGGCAGCCTTCACCCACCACCACTCAAGGCAGCCTTCACCCACCACCGGTCGAGGCAGCCTTCACCCACCACCGGTCGAGGCAGCCTTCACCCACCACCACTCAAGGCAGCCTTCACCCACCACCGGTCAAGGCAGCCTTCACCCACCACCGATCAAGGCAGCCTTCACCCACCACCGATCGAGTAGGCAAAAGGTACAGTAGGGATATGTGCTGAAATTGGATGGCCGAGAACTGGTCCAGCTGGTCTGGGAAGTTGGGGTTGGGCTTCAGACGGGCAGTGTCCTTTCAGCTGTAATCTCCCACAGGTGCCCTGCCCTGGTACATCCCCTCCCCTCTCCGCGCTGGGGGATTGATGTCCAAGCTCTCTAGGCCTGGCACTTGCACTGATCTCTGCATGCCCTCCACAGGAGGTCCAGCTCTGGGTGGGTCGTGCCACTCCGCTGTTTCATCGCCAGCCCCTGCCTCCTTTTTTAATTATTTTTGTCCACTCGTTTCTTTTAATAGCATTCATTGGTTTGTTTGTTTACCTGCACCTGGTCCACGTGGGCGTGACTGCCGCACGCTGTAACGCCTCCTGTGGGGGAGCTGATTCCTTCCATTAGCACTCCAGGGACACTGACACCTCGCAACCCTGCGACCAAGGGACGCTGCTACGGACGCACGGACGCAGAGTGCGCTGACAAGCAGAGGCAGCGATGTCTTCCCCCGCGCCGCGTGTGACCTCCTTCAGCGAGGACAGCTTGAGGGAGTGGTTCGCCCAGTACGACCGGGACGGGACGGGGCTCATGGACGAGGCGGCGCTGGCGCAGCTGTGCGAGCAGCTGGGGGTGGACCCCCGCTCCGCCCCGGACATCATGAGGGAGCTGGACACCAACAGGGACGGGAAGGTGGGTGGGTTCGCTGGCTCGCCTGCTGCAGATGAGGAGCAAGCGCCTCTGCTGCCCCTCGCTCGACGGGGGCGGACAGGGCAGCCGTAGTACGGAGAGGAGTGCTGGGCTGGGCACTGGTGCATGGTCAAGCGCTTCCTGGTCCTCCCCTCAGATCACCTTCGACGATGTGCTGTCCAAATTCGGCTCCCACATCTACGGGGAGGGGGAGGGGGAGGGGGAGGAGAGTGGTGAGATGGGCTCCATTGTGGAGGAGGGGCCGTCAGTGCTACAGGACACACAGCAGTTCTTCACACCACAAGGCAGGGGGGCGGAGTCCAGAGGAGGGGCAGAAGTGCCACCCGGCGAGACCATTGAAGAGACTGCACACTGTAAGCCGATGCCGAAGGGTGGTCTAGCAGCTCCAGTGCACGGGCCAGTGGATCCAAGACTCCTGTGTGCTCCCCTTCCCTTCCACTACAGCAACACCTGTCAGGTCCAGCCTGATCTTCAAGCAGCAGCGCTTTGGCCGGTGGTCCATTTCAGGCAACACTCCATCCAACATAAACCGTACAGCCCCCACCCCAGAGGGGGAGGGGGAGGACAGGGAGATCCAATTCCTCAGTCCCATTCCCAGTTCACCTCCCCACACAAGTCGGCCTGGGTCCAGCCAGGACAACTACCCTGACCTGACCTCAATGATGTCTTCGTTTGTGGCCCACACTTCTCATGGCCACCAGCGGAAGGGCTCGCAGGTGTCATCAGATGAGGAGAACCTGTGGGAGGACAGCGGGTCCATCTACAGCTCAGCAGTGGCGGCAGGTGAGGAGGGCAGGGCGGTTCATGCTCTCCAGCACACATCACATGCACCCTCCCCCTCCACTCTCTGCAGACTCTCAGAGAATCCCCCCAAAGGAAGGCTGGAGTGACCATCCCAGGGTTAGTGGCCTTGTCTGGTTGTAGTGGTGGTAGTGGGTGTGTCCGCCACTGCAGTGCCCCTCCCTCCTCCAGGGACCACACTCAGCCTCTAAGGATCGCTCCCACTCTGTCCCGGGCACCCCTGCCCCTGCTGTGCCGCCACGCCAGCCCCTGCTGCCGTTCGGAGGGGGGCACTTTGGGCCTCTGAATGGTCTGCGCCAGCTGGTCAGTCCCCACTCCAGTAAGGAGGAGGAGGTCTTCTCCATCCCTCTGGAGGAGGTGCTGGAGGAGCTGGAGGAGGCAGGGGTGGCCAGTGAGGAGGGCTTCAGCATTCAACGGGTGCTGCAGGTGAGCGGGGCTGGATAGGTGGGTGTGGCTGGATAGGTGGGTGTGACTGGACATAGGTGGGTGTGGTTGAACATAGGTGGGTGTGGCTGGATAGGTGGGTGTGGCTGGACATAGGTGAGCGGGGCTGGATAGGTGGGTGTGGCTGCACCAGAAGACTGGGACATCTCTTAGCACAAGGTGCTGGTGCTGTACTGCTCACTGTTTCCTCTTCAGGAGTTGGACTTGGTGTCTGGTGGTTCTGTTAATCTGCGGAGTCTGGCGTCCAGTATGGACCAGTACCTCTCGACCCCAGCAGCAGATAAGAGCCCGGTGGCCACTGTCATGAGGCAGATTGCCGGCAAAGCCTATCGGAATGAGCTCCAGCTACTGAGGTGAGTGCATGGGCTGCTGACGTCTGTTAGCTTAGGCAGGCCGAGCTAGGGCATACAACATATACCCAGGGCAAGTTGTGGTACTGGGACACTCAGTGGCGCTCACGACCTTCCCTCCCACCCACCGCCCACACCACTCAGGAACCAGATTAGTGTGCTCAACATTGAGAAGGACACTCTTCAGTTCAACGTCTCCAGAATGATTGAAGACAAGGACAAGATGGCCACCCAAGTGGACACTGACCACGATGAAATGGACAGGCGAACAGCCCGGCTCCTAATGTGAGTGGGCCAGTTGAGTGTGCAGTGAGGAAGGGTGGCAACAGGCCTGAGCGTGACATCCTCGGCTGGTGTGATGCACCGAGGTGGTGCTGTGACGAAGTCATGTGACTATCATGTGACTGTTGATATAGGGACAAGGAGCGCAAGTACGAGGAGCGTGTGAAGGAGGTGGAGAAGTCCTTCCAACAGGAGATGGAGTCCATGCGCGAGAGCACCAAGGGCACTATGCTCAGACTGGAGGCGGACAACAGCCGACTCAGGAGCGAAGAGGAGAAGCTGAGGGATGAGATCAAGCATGATCGAACTGTGAGTGGTCCTCTCTGCAAGTTGCTGTGGTGTGTTAGTGGTGGGGGAAAGGGGTGTACCATCTCTCAATCCTGCTGGTGTCCCATGTGTGCAGGAGGTGGAGCGGCTCCACCGAGAGCTTGACGAGACTCGGCATGACCTGGAGGCCAAAGAGCACCAAATCAAGTCCCTGCTGCGGGAGACAAGCACTCAGCTGGACGTGGTGCAGCTGGTGAGGGGTGCTCTACTGGGACCTGGAGGTGTAGGGGTGTGGGCATGAGGCTGTCCGGTACAAGGGACCTTTTTCCAAGTGTAGATGGAAGACAATGAGACTCTGAAACTGAAGATTCGTGAATTGGAGAAAGGAAACAAGTGGCAGCAAATTATTGAGCTAGAAGAGCAGTGCAAGGTGTGTGTGTGTGTGTGTGTGTGTGTGTGTGTGTGTGTGTGTGTGTGTGTGTGTGTACATGTGTGTGTGTACGTGTGTGTGTACATGTGTGCGTGTGTCTGCATGTACACATGCACATTACATGACTCTTCCATCTGTCCCCAAAGGACCTCAAGGACCGTAATGACCTGTTGCAAAGTGACTTGGAGAAGACAATGGAGGAGCTGAAGAAGTATAAACGCAAAGCACAGATACTGCGTAAGAAAGAGAAACAACTGCGTACTGAGCATCAGCGACTCCTGGAGGAGGGGCGTGTTGCTTCAGGCCCCTCCCCTGATGTGGTGCAGCAGGTGTCGCAACAAGCCCTCCCCAGCAGCTCTTCACTGGAGGATGAGGAAGAGACCACAGAGTCAGCGGTTGAGTTGGAGGAGTTGGAGGATGATGAGGGCGTGGAGCACACAGAGGACACCCTGAGTGAGGGGGAGGAGAAGAGCCTGCACGGGGAGCTGCATGAGCTGGAGCTGAGGGCCGCAAAGAAAAGTGAGTGTGTGCATGGTGCGTGACCCCATGGTGATGGTGGGGTCACGGCCGAGGGAGCTGTCCTGGAGTGCTGTGAGCTGTGCTGGAGTGCTGTGAGCTGTGCTGTCCTGCCCTTCAGAGATTGCAAAGTTGGAGAATACCAAAACCAAGCTCTCCAGACAGGTTGATCAGCTTCAGACAGAGTGCCGAGCCCGCACAGAGCAAGGGCAGTCCCTTCAAGGCAAGCTGGAAGGGAAGCAGCAGGAATGTGAGAAGTTCCAGATCCGCTTAGCTAATCTGGGAATGGAATTGGATTCAACCAATGTTCTCAAAGCAGAAGTGAGTGACTGAATGAGTGTAGTGTGTAGGGATACATGTAGTAAATATAGACTAGACTTGTAGTTGCTAACCGTGCTGGGTTCCTTGAAGTAGTATTTATGTATGAGCCACAGCCCGTGAAGGGTGCATTGAGCTTTGCATGGACCGGTGGACTAGTGCTGCATTCATTCCTCATCAGTCGGTGGTGGTGGTGTGTGGCTCAACCTCTTTACGTGTATGTGTGTGTCTACTTTGTGCAGTTGGAGCTGAGTGCACAGAGAAAGGGACAGGCCTTGCTTGATGCACAAGAGGCCCTGGAGAAGGAGAGGGAGCGGTTCTCTGTCATGGAGGGGAATCACCAGCGCCAGATGGCCTCCCTCTCTGATGAGTTTCAGTGCAAGAAAGGCGAGTACGAGGAGCTCGTGAATGCACTCAAGAGCGACTTGGGGGACTTGGGCCGGGAGAACTCGTCACTGGAGAGGAAGTGTTCCACCTTCCAGAAACAGGTGAAGGAGCAGCAGGCCAAGCTGGCGGACCACGAGCAAAACTTCAAGGAGATGACAGCCAAGATCAGTGAGTGGATGGAAGAGTCACGAGTTGGCCACTCTCAGGCAGAACAGGATGCAGCGAAGAGGCTACAGCAGGCCATGGAGAGCCTTCGTCAGGAGCAGGTTCTGCACAACTGGACCAAGGAGTCCTTTGCAGAAGAGAGGCACTCCCTGCAGTCCCAGCTGGCAGAAGCACAGAACCAGTGCAAGGAGCTGACTACAGCCAGTGCAGAGCTCCAGGGCAAGACGGACCAGTTGATGGCAGAGGTGGGTCAGCTCAAGGAACAGCTGCAGTTTGTCTCCCAGGACAAGGAGGAGGCAGCGGAGCAGCATGCAGCTGAGGTTGACCGCCTCAAGGCACTCGTTGATGCAGCCACAATCCTGCAGTCAGAGAATGGCACATTGATGCAGCAACTGCAGAGCCTGTCAAACCAGTTGGACACCGCCCACCGCCAGTTGAAGGAGGTGCAAGAGAAACACAGTGTGGAAATGCGGTCGCTGCAGGAAGAGTTGGTCCGGGCACAGGGTGAGCTCACAGCAGCCCAGACGCATGCAGATGAGATGCAGAGGCAGTTTGGTGCACTTGAGGACAAGATGGCTGCCCTACGTAAGCTGAAGGACGATGAGATGGACAGGCTGAAGACTCGTGTGAGTGAGCTGGAGGGGCTGGCAGAGGCACAGGAGGGTGAGCTGTCCCTGTCACAGCGAGAGAATGTAGACCTGAAGCAGTCACTGGGGGAGTTGGAGGTTTCCCGAGAGAGACAGGTGCACACCATGGAAGCCAACGTCTCCAAACTTAGTGCTAGGGTAGAAGAGTTGGAGGCGGAGTTAGAGCTGGGGCGTGCCCATTTGTCTTCCTGTGCGGGTGTGGAGGAGGTGTTGAAGGAAGCGACAGTGGAGCGGGACCACCTGAGAGGGCAGCTGGCTGAACTGAAGGACAGGATGGCTGCAGCAGATGACCTGCACCAGAAGCAGCTCATGGACAAGAAGTCTTCCTCTGCTGCTGACATTCAGGCTCACCGAGCTGAACTGCAGAGGGAACGTGAGCATCTTGAGGGACAGGTCACACAGGCCAACACAGCTCTGGAGGAGACCAGGAGCAGACTGGAGCAGGCAGAGGGTGCCAGGGATGAGTGTGTGGCCAAGCTGAGTCTCATGAAGGTGAGGCTAGAGGAGGCTTCTTCTAAGATGGCCAGTCTCTCTGAGCAGCACCAGTTGCAGGTGGCCAAGCTGACAGAGGAGCAAGATCACCTGAGGCAGGAGCTGAGCCATTCCCAGGAGGAGCTGACCTCTGTGAGGGAGCAACACAAGATGGCTATGGAGGAGGCGCAGAGGGAGAGGGCGGCCATGACTCAGGAGTTGGGCACGGAGAGGAGCGGTCTGCAGGAAGAGACGGCTCGCCTGCAGTCTGCCTTAGAGGGGGCTCGCCGGAAGGTGTGTGAGCTTGAGTCGCAGTTGGCTGCGGAGGCTGCACACAACAGTTCCTTGGTGGAGACCAGTAACTCATCAGCAACTGAGAGGGAAAGGGAGTTTGCTGAGAAGGTTGCGTCTATGCAGAAGGAGATCGACAGCTTAAAGAATGCCATTGAGGGAAAGAAAAGAGAGCTGGTAGAGCTCCGGTCCACACTGGAGGAAGAAAGGGAGAGGAAGGATGCTGCCTTGTGTGATGTGAGTGAGCAACTGTCCAAGGCCCGGGAGGCTCTCGGTGAGAGCGAGCTCAGGATGTCCTCCAGCAACCAGCAGTGGGAGAGCCGGGAGGCTGAACTGAGGCAGGAACTGGCCAATCAGGAGGCATCTCTCTTGGAGCAAGCAAAGCACACTGAAAGCACATTCGCTGAGAGGATTGCCACTCTTGAGAAAGACCATCTGTACACAGAGAAGCTCTTAAGTGAAAAGAGCAAGTCCCTGCTAGAGTTGGAGCGCAGTGCGAGAGAGAAGGAGGAAGAGTGGCACCAGACAATGGATGTGTTGGGACAGCAGGTGGACCAGTTGACAGTGGAGGTGAAGGAGCAGTCCAACTACGTGGCACTGCTCAAGACAACACTGGCAGAGCAGGCAGCAGAAAAGGACTTGCTCCAGACAGAGCTGGATGGCCTTCGCGCAACAGTGGGTGCTGAAGGAAGTGACTCTAAGAAAGATGAGATTGACTACCTCAAGCATCACTTGGCAGAGAGAGAGGCGGAGTTGAATGAAGAATTGCGCAAGAAGCAGTCGATGTTGCACTCAATGCAGCTGTCCCTGAATGCCAAGGAGGACCTGTTGAGTGAGAGTTGTGACAGCATGTTCAGTCTGCGTTCACAAGTGGAGGAACTGCAGGGGCGGCTAACTCCTGAGCCTCTGGACACCGACAGTACCGATGGGGCAGGGCAACAGGTATTGGCAGAGGTGAGCCGGCTGTCTACGGAGCTCCAGCGAGAAAGACGGCGGTCTGTGGACCT
>OX465048.1:211260-216260 GCA_949841015.1 Aplysina aerophoba | reverse complement strand
CGGTGGGCAGCCATGTCTTTTAGCGGTGGGCAGCCATGTCTCTTAGCGGTGGGCAGCCATGTCTCTTAGCGGTGGGCAGCCCTGTCTCTTAGCGGTGGGCAGCCCTGTCTCTTAGCGGTGGGCAGCCCTGTCTTCTATGGGACTATATGGATGGGACTCTTTTTAGTAGCCAAATGGCTGTACCCACCATCATATCATGTGTGCTAGTCAGGGTGTAGAGTGTTGGTGGGTGAATGTCAACTTTACTAGAAAAAGTTTTGCATTGCATCAGGTCAACTTTACTAGAAAAAGTTTTGCATTGCATCAGGTCTGTGTGTCTACAGCTGTTGATAAGTGTGTGCGTTCCTTCAGTTGCAGTTGGCAGAGCTGGAGAAGGAGCAGTTCAGGGCAGCACTGGTGAAGCAGCAGGAGGAGGTGGAGCGCCTGGTGAGAGGGCACCGCGAGGAGCTGCACCAGGCCGCACAAGAGAGGAAGAAGGTGAGGGGTGCGCTCAGGGTTACTGAACTGTTTGTTGTCGGCTGGAGTGTTGAAGGCCCCTCCCTCTCTGCATCTGCATCTGCATGACCTGTGGCCAACGCAGGAGGACCTCGTCCTCCAGCTGATGGAGCAGACGACGGCACTGGATGAAGACAAGACCAGACTGTCCAAGATTGTGCGTGAACTGAAGGCAGAGAGAGAAGGGCACTTGAAACTCATTGAGGAACTGGCGGTCAAGGCTTGCCAGTAGCCAAGCTTGTAACTATGTCTTTCAAACTTTCTTAGACACTTTTCAAATATTGTTGTGTCGGTCTCTTTGTGTATGTACCTAAACGCCCCTTGCCTTTTATTGCTGATTCGAAAATGGCGGAGGGGGCACAGCCGCCTTCGAAATCCCCCGAAGCTGAGGAGAAGGGTAAGGGAAAGAACAAGTCTTCAACTTCTGTCGTAAAACCATTTACTCTGAAGAAGTGGAACGCTGTGGCGATGTGGCGCTGGGACGTTGAGTGCGACACCTGCGCTATCTGCCGTGTACAAGTGCAGGGTGAGCGGCCGCGCCACTGAGAACATGCCTGAGGAGCGAGTGGCTTTACCTTCCTTCAGCCGTCTGTATATGTGAATACTAGGACACCAGAGGGAGGCACAGCCTCAGGATTCATGTTGTTTGTTTCCACTCCTTCCCACCCTCTCCTCTGCCCCTCATCTCCCTTCACTTCCTATCTTCCCCCTCCCTCTCCTCCTCTGGCACAGATGCCTGTCTTCGGTGTCAGTCAGACAACAAACAGGAGGACTGCGTAGGTGCGTGTCTGCGGTGGACACACACACCTCTACACATTTACTAGTCCTGCGTGACCAGTCCCTTTCCGCTGTTGCGTGTGACGCAACAGCGGAAGCAGACAATAGGGACTGGCCTCGCAGGACTACAGGTGACCAGTTAGATCTACCATCATGTCCACCACCAACCTGTGACATGTGGCCCTCCCTCCCTCCCTTCCCCAGTGGTGTGGGGCGAGTGCAACCACTCCTTCCACAACTGCTGTATGAAGCAGTGGATCATGCAGAACAACCGCT
The DNA here is from genome assembly GCA_949841015.1 of Aplysina aerophoba. NCBI lineage: Eukaryota > Metazoa > Porifera > Demospongiae > Verongiida > Aplysinidae > Aplysina > Aplysina aerophoba. The sequence goes on along the minus strand of OX465048.1, from coordinate 214,712 downwards.
GCCCCCTGTGCCAACAGGAGTGGATTGTGCAGCGCTTTGGCAGCTAGCCCTACCAGCAGGCAGAGGCCGCCTCCTGACCACTTGTACGCTTCACTGCTTTACTCTTTGATGTTGTCAACTCTAATGTTGTGTTGTTTTCCCCACACACAATGTACAATTTGTCTTGCTCCCACCAAGTGCTATCCTCCTTCAGACTTGACCTGTCTCACCACTAGCTTGACATGTTCTGGGAGGGCTGGGCCACACCTCCTGTGGAGGGCTGGGCCACACCCCCTGTGGAGGGCTGGGCCTCACCCCCTGTGGAGGGCTGGGCCACACCCCCTGTGGAGGGCTGGGCCACACCCCCTGTGGAGGGCTGGGCCACACCCCTTTTGGAGGGCTGGGCCACACCCCCTGTGGAGGGCTGGGCCACACCCCCTGTGGAGGGTTGTGCATGTGTCATTTGCAAGGGAACTACTCCTCTGACTGCAGGCGATGTGGAGTGTGTGTAACAGTCAGAGATGTACATGCATACAGCCCACACTGGGGCAGTCATGTATAGTGTGTGTAATGTCATAATTATAGAACAATTAACGGACTGCATTTGACCAGGAACCAAATATATTAGAACTTTGTGCAGCGATAGACTCCAAGTGTGAGGGAGTCATTGTCAGCTAAGGAATTTAAAGCTACCTCTTCCAGTGGCTCCATCTACTCAGCACAATATATTAATGTACGTGGCTGTGGATTTCCCACTCAACCGAGGAGCTCCAGCGCTTACAAAACACTCTACTGCTCGTAACTCAACGGTGCCCACTGGTTCTGCACTCATACTGGCATCTTGACAGGCGGAACAGCAAGCAACATCAACAATACCATTCCGTTATAATAAATTGTGAATGGTGAATAAATAGGTCAGTTGGTTGTGGGTTGGATGCCCTTGTCCAGTGCAGGGTCTGTATGGAATAGGGAGGGAGGGAGGGGCGGCTGTGAACAGGTGAACACACGCACACACACACAGCAGTGTCACGGTATTTGGGACACAGACAGTTAACCGGTGTGGCCAAGGCCTAGGGCGTGCTGTGGTGTGTACATAGATTCAACACTGAAGTCTTCTACCGAAACGGGAGGAGCTTTCAGCAAAGACCCTGTCTTGTGCTAGGGGGCACTTCCCAGACCAGAATGACAGCTGACATGTGAGCCCTGGATCAAGTCACCGTGGTTTGCAAACCGTACTTGTCAGTGTGAACAAGACATGAAGCTGTTCCACTAGGTGGCCTGCCAGCATACACCTCTCATCCCCTCCCTCACCTCTACTCCCTCCTCCCCCCTCCCTCATCGCTACTCCCTCCTCTCCCTCCTCCCCCCTCCCTCATCGCTACTCCCTCCTCTCCCTCCTCCCCCCTCCCTCATCGCTACTCCCTCCTCTCCCTCCTCTCCCCTCCCTCATCGCTACTCCCTCCTCTCCCCTCCCTCACGCTACTCCCTCCTCTCCCCTCACTCATCGCTACTCCCTCCTCCCCCCTTCCTCATCGCTACTCCCTCCTTCCCCCTCCCTCATCGCTACTCCCTCCTCTCCCCTCCCTCATCGCTACTCCCTCCTTCCCCCTCCCTCATCGCTACTCCCTCCTTCCCCCTCCCTCATCGCTACTCCCTCCTCTCCCCTTCCTCATGAAAGGAGTGGCAAGACAAGAAAGGTCTACATGCATAACTCTAGTCATGTCTACCAACCTGTGCGCACCATCCCTTGGAGTGCTGTGTTGTGCAGTGTTGGGGAGGGGAGGGGAGGGGAGGGGAGGGGAGGGGTGACCAAGACCTAACTGCTCAAAGCCATTAACAAGACCACACACAAGCAGCAGCTTGTTGGCAAGTGGAGGTGGTGGTGTGAGGCTCAAGCACAAATAAATACCTAAATAGGAAGTGTCAATTAATGTGGCCCACATGGACACACAGAGGTACTTCATTGAACAATCAACACCTTCTTGGGTGCCTCTCTGCAATGTCACTTGACAGCATTGCAGCTTCTCTACCCCTGACACACATTTCCTTGGAGCAATTAACAAGCCCTTTGATCCCCCTTACAAGCAACAGTCCTTGCTACATACAAATACCCACACAATAAACACATAACACTAGCTGCCTTCACACCAGAGGAGAGAGAACCAAGGAAATGACTACTGCACCAGGATCCCTCAGCCACCAGCCAAGACCCTTCTCCATTAGGGATATTCTTGATCTGGATCGCCAGGAGAAGACCCCACCCACTCCACCCTCTCTGGCCAGGAAGAGACCCATTGAAGAGCCCGACCCTTCCAGCATTGCAGAGAAACGCGCCTCCCACTCCACGACGGCCGAACCTCACAGACGGCATGGCAACAAGTTCTCACTGACCCAAACTGAGCGGCTAGAGGAAGCATTCGCTGAGGGCAGCCACCCGTCTCGGGAGCAAATGGAGCAGTTGGGCGAGGCCACTGGGCTTCTCATGGGTCAGGTGCAGGTGTGGTTCCAGAACAGGCGAGCTAAGGAGCGCAAGAGGACCTCGGCCGCTCAGCGGCTGGCACAGATGCAGAGAGGGGTGGTGACCACGCCCCCTGTGGGTGGGGTGCTCAATTATGGAGATGAGAACCTTCAGTATCCAACAGTGTCAGCTATGCCCCCCATGTTCATGGGGGCCCACCCATTGCTGGTCACACCCCTTTCCCTAATGCCAGGGGCATGGCCTCTTGCCTACCAGCTCAATGTGGGTGTTGGGTCCAGCCAGAAAGAGGAGAGCGGGGAGAACCCCGACACACACAGAGGTGTGGAGAGACAGAGCCAGTGGAGAGCACTCAAGGAAACAAACCATTGATTAACTGAACTTGATGTACAGACTAATAACTAATTACTCATAAAACAACCTACATTTATGTATTTATAGTGTTTCTTTGTACGAGTGTGTCATTTGATAATGCAAGTGCAGTGTGTACGTATGTGTAACTGTCGGTTAAGCATGTAGGACATGCCCCACTCTGGAGAAGAGTGTAGGGCTGCAAGTGTAGGGCATGTCCCACTCTGGAGAAGAGTGTAGGGCTGCAAGTGTAGGGCATGTCCCACTCTGGAGAAGAGTGTATGGCTGCAAGTGTAGGACATGCCCCTCTCTGGAGAAGAGTGTAGGGCTGCAAGTGTAGGGCATGCCCCACTCTGGAGAAGAGTGTAGGGCTGCAAGTGTAGGACATGCCCCACTCTGGAGAAGAGTGTAGGGCTGCAAGTGTAGGGCATGTGTCACTGATGATGTGAGTGTTCTCTAAAGACAGAAGAGACAGAAAGCACTCCACTCCACCACTCCTTGCTGCTCACACAAACATGCAAGGCACAGTCTGGACGTCTAGTCTGGCACAGCTCTCACTTCTCAGTCCACGTCTGCTCCCGACCTGCTTTGCCGGTCGGACGGTGCTTGACAGTCCTCGGAAGCACCCTGAAATCCTGACTGGGGG
>OX465048.1:202500-211060 GCA_949841015.1 Aplysina aerophoba | reverse complement strand
TCACGTGGTTGGCTCCGGATACGTAGTCAACTATATATGGGACGAGGGGCAAGCGAGGCGTTGGTAACGCAGCAGCGCTGCAGCTTATCGCGTTTGGTTAGCAAATGGCTACCTAAACTGAGTCACTTCGGAGCATGTCAGTTTTATCCAGTTATCGTCGTTTGTCGAAGGCACAGAAGATCATACTAGGTCTTTGCGGAATTGTCATTGGATGGTACGGCCCTTCTGTGATGAGCCGTTTGTTTCTGGCACCAGAGCGCGCGCAGGAAAAGCACAAAGACAAGCTGCGTTGATCCGGTTTGCGGTGCCCTGAAACGGTAACAAATAGGAGGCGCTTGAGGTTAGTGCACTGACTAGGGGCGTTTAATTTTCTTCATACTCACGGTACATACATTTCATGTACATACTCAGACACTATGTTAAGCTATCTACTAGACGAATACACAGCATTGTGAGGCGGGCCTGGCTGCGTTGCAAGCATTGCATGCGCACTTCCTATGGCAGCAATCAGCAGCGAGTGACTGCAATCAAGAACGGCAGCACACACTAGCCAACCGCTGTTCCCTGTCCTCTGCAGTTTCTTCTGCTCTTCGCTGCCGCTCACGTTCAACGCACTAGGTATGGCTCGCTCTGCAGGCTCGCCCCAATTAGCTGCGTACACATCAAATAGCTGTGTAGTGACTTTAGGCCAAGAATTTTGCTATAACAGCAGAAGAAGGTACACTTGCACAGAAATAGGAATTATACAAATATGTAGCCGTCAGCACTAGTTATAGCACCCACACTCCAGTGCGGTCCTGGCCTGCCAGCCTCGGTCAGCGGTGCTCCTGCTCCAAATATGGTGTGGAGTACCATGTGTTTGTGGCAGCTGGCAGCTGGCCATGTGGTGGCACACTCCCCCCCCCCCCCCCCCCCCCCCAGAGTGTCGGTAACCATGGAGGCAGGGATCACCTATGACGTCTTGCGTGAGGTGGTGGCGCTGGACGACAACACTCACCTTCCTTCCAGTGTGGTCTTCCTGGGTCGCCACTTCCTCCTGCCCCAAGGTGAGGGGGTCTGGCGAGCTAGGTCCCCTGCACACAATGTGCTAGTGTTCATCTCTCTGACTGCAGACGAGAGTGCCTTCAGCAGACACGTGAGGTCGAGGATCTGGTGCTCCTACCGAAGGGGCTTTAAGGCCATCAGTGAGCAAACCAGGGTCATGTGACTACCATGTGACCACCATGTGACTACCATGTGACCACCATGTGACTACCATGTGGTCATGTGACTACCATGTGACTACCATGTGACCACCATGTGACTACCATGTGATTATGTGACTATCATGTGATTATATGACTGTGAGTGTTTAGCATGCTCTGTGTACATCTGTGTGTCCATCCATCCATCTGTCTGTCCGTGACAGGTGGAACAAGTGTTACGTCAGACCATGGCTGGGGCTGCACTCTGCGGTGCGGGCAGATGATGCTAGCGGAGGCACTCCTCAGGAAACACCTGCAGCCAGGTATGTACCTGCCATGTGACTGTCACATGACTGTCACATGACTGCCACATGACCATCACATGATGCATGGTTGTGTAATGCACAGAGTGGTGCTGGGAGAAGAAAGAGAGTGGAGACCTACGGTACAGGACAGTGAGTGCCCACCTCCACTGCTGGACCACCAGCGGCACCGGCTTGGAACGACAAACTGAGTGTGTATATCTGTGTGTAGGTCCTGAGCAAGTTCCTTGACCTGAAGGATAGCTCCTTTTCCATCCAGCGGATCGCCGTGCAGGGCATTGACCTGGGGAGGAGGGTGGGGGAGTGGTTTGGGCCAAACACCATAGCCCACGTGCTGCGGTAGGCAACGTTTGTCATGTGACTGCCATGTGACCTGCTGCTATGGCCATTTGTTGACATGCATGTTGTAGGAAGTTGGCTGACCTGGACAGCTGGAGCCAGGTGGCCGTGCATGTGGCGGCTGACATGAGCGTCATCATGGATGAAATGAGTGAGTTGGTGAGCCCAACAAGGAAGGTCTCTTTTGGTAGCTTAATCAGCTAGTCATTTGAGGGCTCGCTGGTCCTAATTGTAAGCACTGATGAGAACAAAGTGTTACTGCTTACAACCCAGTCCTGGGCAATTGTTGCTGCTGGCAGGAAGTAGGGTATGGCACACCAGATGAACCAGCCTGGTTCAATACTTTAACTCCAACTTGGCAAGTCTTTGCAGTTCCAATGGTAGATGCAGTGCGGCGTCATGTCATGTCCACGGTGAAATGTGACATCACACACCACTCCACTGCCTTGCCTCCAGGACAGTACTTTACAAGGCCCTTTGTCTACCACACTGGGAAGGTGTGTGTGGAGGAGGAGGAGGAGGAGGAAGATCCTGGAGGAAAGGAAGTTAATCTTGGGCCACACCCACCTGGTGCCTTGGACTTTAATGAGAGGGACCTCCTCTCTGGGTACTCTGTCATGTCCATGAGCAGTCTACCCCAAAGTGACTCCTCGTTGCTGCCAGGGAGCTGCAGCTCCTCTGGGGACACGTCACAGCCAGCCCCCTCCAGCCTCACTGCCAACCCCCACAACATGTTTCAATCCTATGCCGACATTGGTGCATCCATCCTGCACCCTGCACCCCCAAGTGCGGACACGCCCCCCCTACCACAGGCGGAGGCATGTGACGGTGTGGTGAGGTCTGTGTTGATGATGGTCCCTCTGCGGCTGGGCAATGAGAGATTCAACCCGTGCTACTGGGAAGCACTCAAGGTGAAGGACACACACACGCACAGACACACCTCAGTGACTTTGTGATGGTTTCTCCCCACCCTCCCAGAGGTGCTTTGAATTTCCACAATGTGTGGGGATCATTGGGGGCCGACCTCGGCACGCTCTATGGTTTGTTGGCTACCGAGGTGAGTTATCACATGACCATCACATGACCATCACATGACCATCACATGACTGTCACATGTCCTGTTATCCTCCTCAGGTGACTATCTCCTGTACCTCGACCCCCACACCACTCAACCGGTAGTCAGTGCCCAGGACCCACTGCACGTCTCAGACGAGTCCTACCACATCAGCCGACCAGACAGCATGCTGTACCACGAGTTGGACCCTTCGTTAGCACTGGTGGGTGGGGCCATAGTAGCAGAGGGGGTTGCCCTCACCCCCATCACTCCTTTCCTAGGGTTTCTTTGTCCGGGACTTGGCGGACTTTGAGGACTTCTGCGACAGAGTTGCAAAGGTGGGCTGCAGTGGGAGGTGGGCAGCAGTGGGAGGTGGGCTGCAGTGGGAGGTGGGCAGCATTAGGAGGTGGGCAGCAGTGGGAGGTGGGCAGCAGTGGGAGGTGGGCATCAGTGGGAGGTGGGCATCAGTGGGAGGTGGGCTGCAGTGGGAGGTGGGCATCAGTGGGAGGTGGGCAGCAGTGGGAGGTGGGCAGCAGTGGGAGGTGGGCAGCAGTGGGAGGTGGGCAGCATTGGGAGGTGGGCAGCAGTGGGAGGTGGGCAGCATTAGGAGGTGGGCAGCATTAGGAGGTGGGCAGCATTGGGAGGTGGGCAGCATTGGGAGGTGGGCAGCATTGGGAGGTGGGCAGCATTAGGAGGTGGGCAGCATTAGGAGGTGGGCAGCATTGGGAGGTGGGCAGCAGTAGGAGGTGGGCAGCATTGGGAGGTGGGCAGCAGTAGGAGGTGGGCAGCATTGGGAGGTGGGCAGCAGTGGGAGGTGGGCAGCAGTGGGAGGTGGGCAGCATTAGGAGGTGGGCAGCATTAGGAGGTGGGCAGCATTGGGAGGTGGGCAGCAGTGGGAGGTGGGCAGCAGTGGGAGGTGGGCAGCATTGGGAGGTGGGCAGCAGTAGGAGGTGGGCAGCAGTGGGAGGTGGGCAGCATTGGGAGGTGGGCAGCATTAGGAGGTGGGCAGCAGTAGGAGGTGGAGGGAGCTCACCACACTCCCCTCCCCACCACCCCCACCCACTTCTCCAGACGGTTTCTCCCTTAAAGCCACCCCTCTTTGAAGTGATCCAATCCCGGCCTCACTACTGGGCAGTGGCAAGGGAGGTCAAGGTCACTGAGATAGAGCGTGAGACAACACTCGCACACCTCCCTCCTCCACACCACACACCTAACCCATCCCTCCTCCACACCACACACCTAACCCATCCCTCCTCCACGCCACACACCTAACCCATCCCTCCTCCACACCACACACCTAACCCATCCCTCCTCCACGCCACACACCTAACCCATCCCTCCTCCACACCACACACCTAACCCATCCCTCCTCCACACCACACACCTAACCCATCCCTCCTCCACACCACACACCTAATCCATTGCAGCCTTCCTCCTGGTCAATGCGTCTGTGGCTGGAGTGGATGATGAGGGCTTTGTCCTGGTCGAGGGACCAGAGGACGCCGGCTCACACTGACCACTCCATCTGCTCTGAGCAGCTGGACCACACTGCACTGGTCCTTGTCACTGACATACACTTTCATTTTATTTACTCTCAAATGTAATAATAATAAACATTGACCTTTTGTTGGCCGTGGCCTGTGCTCAACTCCACCTGCCACTGGTCCCAAGTGGCACCGTCAGTTGTCCTGGTAGTATCCACTGCACCGGAGTGTGCTGTCCTGGTAGTGTCAGCTGCACCAGAGTGTGCTGTCCTGGTAGTGTCAGCTGCACCAGAGTGTGCTGTCCTGGTAGTGTCCACTGCACCGGAGTGTGCTGTCCTGGTAGTGTCAGCTGCACTGGAGTGTGTTGTCCTGGTGGTGTCAGCTGCACCGGAGTGTGCTGTCCTGGTAGTGTCCACTGCACCGGAGTGCGCTGTCCTGGTAGTGTCAGCTGCACCGGAGTGTGTTGTCCTGGTGGTGTCAGCTGCACCGGAGTGTGTTGTCCTGGTGGTGTCAGCTGCACCGGAGTGTGTTGTCCTGGTGGTGTCAGCTGCACCGGAGTGTGTTGTCCTGGTGGTGTCAGCTGCACCGGAGTGTGTTGTCCTGGTGGTGTCAGCTGCACCGGAGTGTGTTGTCCTGGTGGTGTCAGCTGCACCGGAGTGTGTTGTCCTGGTGGTGTCAGCTGCACCGGAGTGTGTTGTCCTGGTGGTGTCAGCTGCACCGGAGTGTGTTGTCCTGGTGGTGTCAGCTGCACCGGAGTGTGTTGTCCTGGTGGTGTCAGCTGCACCGGAGTGTGTTGTCCTGGTGGTGTCAGCTGCACCGGAGTGTGTTGTCCTGGTGGTGTCAGCTGCACCGGAGTGTGTTGTCCTGGTAGTGTCAGCTGCACTGGAGTGTGTTGTCCTGGTAGTGTCAGCTGCACCGAAGTGTGCTATCCTGGTGGTGTCAGCTGCACAGGAATAGCATTAATCACACCAACTATGGCCAAGTACATTGTGTCTCTCCCATCTCTTAAACTCATATATACATGTGGATGTGTGCGTATACAGGACCACGTTGGACCATGTTGGACCATGTTGGACCATGTTGGGCCATGTTGGACCATGTTGGGCCATGTTGGGCCATGTTGGACCATGTTGGACCATGTTGGGCCATGTTGGACCATGTTGGGCCATGTTGGACCATGTTGGACCATGTTGGGCCATGTTGGACCATGTTGGACCATGTTGGGCCATGTTGGACCATGTTGGGCCATGTTGGGCCATGTTGGACCATGTTGGGCCATGTTGGGCCATGTTGGACCATGTTGGGCCATGCATGTGAAGCTCTTTGGGTGTTAGTTGATGTCTGCACACACGAGAGGCATTGGGTCTCAGCTTGGCCCTCCAAACGCACTGACCCTTCCATATCAGGAGAGCACATTAGCATGACATTATACAATTCAAATTGGAAACATAATTAAGCTTTGGGGGAGCAGGGACAACCCCACAGCCAGCAGCCCCTACCCGTGCATACCAATGCACAGCAATAATAAAGTTATAGTTTACAACTCTCCATGCATGCAGTGAAAATGATTGACTATACATTGACACGAGGAGCAGACAAAGGCAATAATGTTTCCTGCAACTCCAGCCATGTACACACAGCCAGTCCAGTGAACAAGAAGCACTGCATCACCACGTTCCACTGCCCCCCTCACTGGACCAGATCCCCCAGGCTCCACAGCTGTGAGAGGGAGGGGGGAGACGAGACAAGGTGAAACATAGTGGAACACTCCCACCTTGGGGACTTTCTGGGGAAAGACCCGAGTTCCCCACTCCTTGCAAGGCTGAATTCAAACAGCCAGCAGCCAACTCCCCAAGCACAACCGAGACAGTGGGCATGGTCAAATTCAACAGGCCTACCACTGAAAGAGAGTTTCAACTAAGCAATCAAAGCAATGCCTTGGCCCCGCCCCCTGCCACTCACCCTTACGGAGTTATCTGTGTGCACTGCTACCAGCAGGTCCCTGCTGTCGCTGACTGCCATGTGCCGCACAGCGGGGTGCAGTGAGGTGAAGGTGGCTAAGGGGCTGCGGCTGGGGGAGGGGAGGGGAGGGGTAGAGTGAGCTTGCACTCTGGGGTGAGGTAGCCAGTGTGTCTACTCACTCGTCTGTGGTGATGGAATCGTTGCACTCCTGGCACATGCGCACTGGGACCTCATAGCCCATGGGGGGGAAGGTGGAGGTGGAGGAGGAGCAGGTGTGGCATAGCGCACGGCCACACCTCCGGCAGTGGTGCTATAGACAGACAGACAGACGGACAGACAGACAGACAGACAGACAGACAGACAGACAGACAGACAGACAGACAGACAGACAGACAGACAGACAGACAGACAGACAGACAGACAGACAGACAGACAGACAGACAGACAGTTGAACACTGCTGTAGGTGACAGCTCAGCACCCCCCCCCGTGGGAGCACCTGTCTCCATCCCAGCTTCCTCATTGCCCACATTCCCTTGATGTTCCAGAAGAAAGGCCCTCCGCACTTCTCACACACGCTACTCGCTGCCCACTCTGGGGTCTAGTGGGGGGCAAGGGGAACAGGACAGGCATCTATAGAATTGTGTGGTGTGTGTGGTGTGTGTGTGTGGTGTGATGTGTGTGGTTTGTGTGGTGTGTGTGGTGTGTGCGTGTGTGTGGTGTGTGGAGTGTGTGGTGTGTGTGGTGTGGTGTGTGGTGTGTGTGTGGTGTGTGGAGTGTGTGTGGTGTGTGTGGTGTGTGTGTGGTGTGTGTGGTGTGTGTGTGGTGTGTGTGGTGTGTGTGTGTGTGGCTACCTCCTTCCTCTCCAAGTTCACGCCCCACACTCCCACCACGCTGTCCTCACTGGAGGATACCAGTTTGCCATGCTTGCTGGAGAATGCCAGAGCATTGACAATTGCCCTGGGGGGGGGAGGGAGGACACACACACATTGCCAAGCTCACACACAAGAGCGTTGGTCAGACAACAAAAACAGTGGGGATATGAGGTGCGAGGTTGAAGTGAAGTGGCCACGATTCCACCACCACAGACGAGTGAGTAGACACACTGGCTACCTCACCCCAGAGTACAAGCTCACTCTGCCCCTCCCCGCCCTGCCCCTCACCTCACCTCACCTCCCCTCCCCGCCCCTCCCCTCCCTTCCCCTCCCCTCCCCGCCCCTACCCCAGCCGCAGCCCCTTAGTGGGAGGGAGTAAGAGAGACAATGTCCACACACACACACGGACAGGGATGCACACACATGCACACACACACATGCACACACGCACACGCGCACACTGATGTCCACATGCACACACGGACAGGGATGTACACACATGCACACACACGAGTCCACAGTCTGAGCTCACTTGTGTCCACACAGCTCGTAGGCTATGCCTTGCAGGGAACCAATGTCCCAAATCACAATGACCTGGTCAAAGCCTCCAGAGAACAACATCCGCCTTTCCTGGTCCCAGCTCAGAGCTCGTATGCTGTCTACACCACACACAACCAAGAGACAGTCCACCAGCAGACACGCCCCCCTCCCACCAGCCCCGCCCCTTACTCTGGTGCCCCTGCAGTGTGGTCATGTGGGTGTACCCATCCTGCTTGAGGTGGAGGATGTTGATCTTGCCGCTGTAGTCGGCCACAAAGGCGTAGCTGCTCTCCCTGTCAAATTCACAAGCCATGCACCACGCCGGGGTCTCATAGGATCCCAACTTCCGGCCTGCAGGGAGGGCACAACCATCGCCATGGTAACATGTCAGTGGGAAAATGGACACTGACGGTCATAAAACCTCAATTTCATTCTGTCCACCATGTCTGTCTGTCCACCCAACTATCTACCTGCCCTTCCACCTGTCCACCCTCTACCTGTTCACCTGTTCACCTGTCTGTCAGGTCACATGTGTGCTTGTCATCGCACACTCACCAGCAACCCACCCTCTCACACCTCCCTCCTCCCCCTCACCCCTTCCCTCCTCCCCCTCCCTCCTCTCCCTCCTCCCCTCCCCCTCCCTCCTCACCCCACCTGTGTTGGTGCAGTACCACTGGAAGGTCTTGTCCTTGCCAGTGCTCAGTAGCCAGTTGCGGCCACCGGAGACAACCCGGACACATGTCACTCCTCGGGAGTGGGCTACAAATGGGAAAGCAGCACGAGATAGCTCCACTGCTTCCA
>OX465048.1:192500-200000 GCA_949841015.1 Aplysina aerophoba | reverse complement strand
AGCAGCAAGCTGTACTTCCCAGAGCATTTGCTGGCTGTAGAGCTCAAAAGAGGAGTGGAAAGTGGGCGGTACAAGCAGGGGACGTTTCATGCTTCCGGGGACAACCTCAACGAGGGTTTTGTGGCTGTCCCAGGTGAAGAGCAGTGGGCGTTTGTGAGCGGGAGGAAGGGCCTGAACCGAGCGGTGGACAGAGACCTCGTGGTGGTGGAGATGTTGCCCCAGGGGGAGTGGTCAGGGCCCTCAGGGGTGGTGGCCAAGAGGGAGAACATGACTGACGGGACTACGGTTCGCAGTAAGGAAGAAGATGACAGAGTGGCCACCACATCTTCCACTGCAGAGAGGAGGCCCACCTGTCAAGTGGTGGGCGTAGTCCGTCGTCGTTGGCGACCATACTGTGGCACGCTCTTACCATCTGTAGACACAACAGCATCGCACCGCATATTTGTGCCTGCAGACAAGCGCATCCCTCTCATCCGCATTACCACGCAGCAGGCTGAGGCTCTGGTGGGGAAGAGGATTGTGGTCAGCATGGACGAGTGGAGACGGTCGTCACTCCTCCCTCAAGGCCACTTTGTCCGAGTGCTGGGAGACATTGGGGACAAGGAGGCTGAGAGTGAAGTACTTCTGTTAGAGCACGATGTTCCCTACCAGCCCTTCTCTGCTGCTGTGCTGGCCGACATGCCCAGCAGCTCTTGGTCCATCCCCGAGGATGAAGTGAAGAAGCGAACTGACCTACAGCACCTCGCCATCTGCAGTGTTGACCCACCGGGCTGCACTGACATCGATGACGCCTTACACTGCCAGTCATTGGAGAGCGGCAACTTTGAGGTGGGTGTCCACATTGCCGACGTGTCGTACTTTATCCGTCCCGGAACCGCTGTGGACAAGGAAGCAGCTGAGCGCGGCACCACTGTGTACCTCTGCGACAAGCGCATTGACATGGTTCCAGAGGTTCTAAGCTCCAACCTGTGCTCACTGCGTGAGGGAGAGGCGAGACTGGCCTTCTCTGTCATCTGGGAAATGACCCCAGCAGCTGAGATAGTGTCAACGTCATTCATGAAGAGCATCATTCGGTCACGGAGGGCATTCACATATGCTGAGGCTCAGATGCGAATTGATGACATGTCACTCACTGATGATGTCACTACGTCACTGCGTCACCTCAACAGCCTTGCCAAAGTTCTCAAACAGAAGCGCATTGAGGCCGGAGCACTGACGCTGGCATCCCCAGAGGTACGGTTTGAGATTGACAGTGAGACACATGACCCCATTGAGCTGGAGAGTAAGGAGATGAAGGAGACCAACTCCCTTGTCGAGGAGTTTATGCTCCTCGCCAACATCTCTGTGGCGAAGAAGACAAAAGAGGAGTTCCCTAACTGCGCTGTTCTGCGCCGGCACCCCGCCCCCCCTCTCTCCAACTACGAGGTTCTCATCAAGGCAGGAGCAGCAAAGGGGGTCCAAATCGCCGTGGAGACGGCCAAGGTACTGGCCACATCCTTGGCTGAGGCGAACCTTGTGGAGGAGCCATACTTTAACACTCTCCTTCGTATCCTAGCAACAAGATGCATGATGCAGGCCCTCTACTTTAGCTCTGGGAAGCTTCCAGAAACCGAGTACTATCATTATGGGCTGGCCACGCCCATCTACACCCACTTCACCTCCCCTATTCGTCGCTATGCCGACCTGATGGTCCACCGCCTGCTGGCAGCTGCTGTCGGAGCTGATGCAACGTACCCCACCCTGGTCGACAAGGAGGCGGGGCAGTCCCTCTGCAACCGGCTGAACCATCGGCACAAGATGGCGCAGCAAGCGCAGAGGGCCTCCATCCAGCTGTACACTCAGCTCTTCTTCAAGGGGCGAACAGTTACTGAGGAGGCGTTTGTCCTCATGCCAAAGAAGAACTCGCTTCAAGTGATCCTTCCAAAGTATGGCTTCGAGGGCCATGTGTTCCTGGACCAGGCTGTTGCTATGGGAGACAGTGCCTTGACCACCTTCAACAATGCTCACCTGAGCCTCACAGTCTGTGGGCACACGTTTCGAGTGTTTGATCGCATTCTTGTCCGTCTGGAGGTGCAGCAGTCCAGTCTGCAAGACTCGCAGCTTACCATCACACTTGTCTCCCCGGCTCTCCCTGAACTGGCTGAGGGGGCGGGGTCAGCCCAACAGGGTAGTAAAGGGGCGGGGTCAACTGAACAATGTGGCAGTGAGGGGGAGTGTCCCCCACCCAAAAAGCCAAAGCACTAGCTAGTTGTGCAGTCACATGACATGACGTACAGTCCACTTCGTGCTGCATGCTCACGACATGACATCTGCCAGTGCGGCGACTACTGTACTGTTGGTTTGAATTGTGAATTGTGGAGCGGGGGTTGGTTGTTGAACGTAGCAAGCACGCACGCATGTCCGGAGAGTAGCCATGGTCACACACAGCAGCTCAAATAATTCAAAACAACTGCATGCAAGTGAATACAGTGGTGGCAGCAAGGAGACTAATGTCACCTTCTGCATGATCAGCCATAATAATAATAATTATAAAAGTGACTGCAAACATGACCATATATAGAATATAATAGTGAGCAACAATAAATTAAATATCCATTAAATTAAAGATTAGAGTGCATGCATTAAGCTATTAGTGAATCTGTGCTACACAGTGGAGCACACTTGTCAGATTCATGGATAAATAGTAGAGTACAAAGCGCAGAGTGTGCTGAGCACACGGGCAAAGAAATGAGGATATAATGTCGGTCAATACTGAGAAGGCTCAGTCCTCGTTATTGTCACGGTAACCACCTGGAGTCAGGGGGTTGTAGGAGATAGCTGCGTCTGCTGGATCAGTTGGGGAGTACTGGGGTGATGTGGGGGAGTAGGCAGCGTGACCTCGTCGTGCAGCACCACCCCGCCCACCCCCACCGGAGGCACCCGAGCCATACTGCATGGAGGATGGGCTGTACTGAGGCGATGCAGGGCTGTACTGGGGTGACGATGGGCTGTACTGAGGCGATGCAGGGCTGTACTGAGGTGACGCAGGGCTGTACTGAGGAGATGCGGGGCTGTACTGAGGAGATGATGGACTGTATCGAGGCGATGTTGGGCTGTACTGCGGAGACGATGGACTGTACTGAGGCGACGCAGGGCTGTACTGAGGCGATGTTGGGCTGTACTGAGGCGACGATGGACTGTACTGAGGCGATGTTGGACTGTACTGGGGAGATGATGGACTGTACTTGGGGGATGTTGGACTGTACTTTGGTGATGTTGGACTGTACTTGGGGGATGTTGGACTGTACTGTGGCGATGAAGGCGAATAGCTTGGGCTTGTTGGAGAGTACTGAGGGGAGGATGGGGAGTACTTGGGGCTGGTTGGTGAGTACGTTGGGCTGGAAGGTGAGTACTTGGGGCTGGATGGCGAGTAGCTAGGACTGGATGGGGCATAACTGGGAGACGATGGTGAGTAACTTGGGCTAGATGGAGAGTAGTTCGGAGAAGATGGTGAATAACTTGGACTTGACGGAGAGTAACTTGGAGAAGATGGAGAGTATGACGGGCTGGAAGGTGAATAGCTAGGGCTGGAAGGAGAATAACTTGGTGATGATGGAGAGTATGAAGGGCTCGATGGCGAGTACGACGGTGAAGATGGGCTGTATTTGGGTGAAGATGGAGAGTACCGTGGTGATGAGGGGGAGTAGCTGGGACTGGAGGGGCTGTACGAAGGGCTGCTGGGTGAGTAGCTGGGGGAAGCAGGGGAGTACTTGGGTGAGGTGGGGGAGTAGGATGGGCTGCTAGGCGAGTACTTAGGTGACGTGGGCGAGTACCGCGGACTGGATGGTGAGTACTTTGGACTTGATGGTGAATACGTTGGAGAGGCCGGAGAGTACTGAGGGGATGACGGGGAGTACGTGGGGCTTGCTGGAGAGCGTGGCCCACCAAAGCCAGGACTGGCAGGGGAGTAAACTCCGTCGTAGCTCATAGGTGAGCCAGGTGAATGAGCAGGGCTCCACCCTGGACTGTAGCCGGAGTCCGATGGGGCAGGGGAGAAGGCCGGTGAGAAGCTCCCCTCGCCTGCACCTCCTGGCGTCCAGGCAGCTTGGTATGAGGGTGTGGCACCACCAAGCCAAGGAGTCACACCCCCTGCTGCCCCACGAGGGGTCATTGCCCCTGCAAACATGCCTCCGGGCATCATTGGCATCATGCTGACATTGGACGGAATCTCCATACCAGCCTTGCACTTCTCCGCATCTAGCATGAGATCGAAGCAGCCAGTTCCTCCCCTGCAGAGTTGTCCAAGCATGATGTTCTCACTGGGTCCTTGCAGGAGGTCCAGCTCGGAGTGGGCGGCGGCCTCCATCAGGATGTCCACCTGAGGGGAGGGGGAGGGGCTACGTACAATGGTACACTTTCAGAAAACACGGTACAATGAGCCACATGCAAAATGAAAGGTAGGTGAATGCACTACTCGGACAATGACTGCACAATTGCCAGCCAGTTACTGTTTCACATCCTGTGTGCTTGCACCCATACCGTTTCCTCAAAAGAGCATCTCATGAGAGGGCCAAGGTCCTGCCGGTTGATGCCATGGCGCGTGATGGCCATAAGGTGACCCTTGGCTGTCATGACGTCACACAGCAGGGCCAAGTGACGGTAGTTGACATATGAACCGTCAAACGAGATGACATGATTCATCTCCTTTTCTACCGCCTTTCTCACAGCCTCTACACCAAGCACCTGCAAGCACAACACAATTATACAGTAATACTGCCATTACTCTTATAGAAATGCCATCTGTAGGCCTAATACTGCTCTGCAACACACCGTAAAGATCTCGCAGATGTCGTTGCTGTACGTTCGTATAGGGTCCACTGCCGGCTCGCTTAGCACCCTCATCAGGTTGGTGCCGTCTGTCTCGAGGATCCACTCCTGCACGGCCTTGAACTCGCCCTCCTCGTTGATGATGATGCGCTTCTTCGCATCCTGCTTGGGAAGGTGCATGTACACACGTGCAATCTGTTCGATGCCCTGCATGGTCAGGTCCGACAGCATGTTTGCCTCAATGCAACGCAGGAATACGTCATCTGTCATTTTATCCAGCTGCTCTTCATCCTGGGGGAGGGACAGGGGTGGGGCAAGTGACAGTCAAAGACATTCGCCAAACTACAACCAACCAACGTACGTACATGTGCTCTCCTCTCCCCCCCCCTCACCTCAGTGCTGTACTTCTGGTCATCATTGTTCATGAGTCGAATACGCAGAACCAACTTCTCTGCATTGTCGTCATTAAAAATGCAGTTGAGGTCATCTCCAAATGTCTGTGTGATCTTCTCCGAGATCTGCTCCATTGTCAGCTTCTTGTCGGTCATTCTCTTCCGGTCTAGCTCAATGCGAAGCAGCCATGGAGAGATGCGAGAAGTGTCAAAGTCCGGCATCTCGTAGTAGACATTCACAAACTCCTGGTCCTCGGCAACAACAGTGTTCAAGGGTTCCGGGTCGTAGTAGATGGCCGTGTTGGCGGTCACTTTGCGCAGCGTGGTGTGCTCCAGGCGCACAAGCACGTCCTTACACTTCTCAGCATCCCGGGCAGCCTGTCCGAGGAGGAAGATGCAGAGCGATGGCGTCTTGGGCTTCTTGGAGACGTTGATGATCTCCTTCAGGCGAGGGACACCAAGGGTCACGTTCTTTGCAGACACTCCTGCGTAGTGGAAGGTGTTGAGTGTCATCTGTGTCGCTGGTTCTCCCAAGGACTGAGCAGCAAGTGCACCCACGTTCTCACCCGGGTGGACCTATGGGAGGGGAGTGATAGACACAGGTAAGGTGACACACCCACTGCGGCTGCTAGACCATCTTACAAGACATGCACCCAACACCCACAATGCTTTCTAAAAAGCCCATTTCCACTCACCTGGCACTTCTGAAACTTTGTCTCAATTTCCCCAAGGACCCACTCGAAGGCCTCCTGAGTGAGCCTGTGCTCCTCTGCCACACGTCGAGAACACAGCGTGGAGCGCAGTAGGCATTTGAAGAGAAGCAGGGCATTCTCGTTGGCCTGCTTAGAGATGGCATCCTCCCCCTCCACAATCCGTAACTTGTCTGCCAACTCCCTCACTCCCTGCACCACCTCCATCGGATGGAGATCGCTTGGCACACGCTTATCAATATGGAATACCTTTTGAGCATTTGAGATCAGGCGCACCATGTGCACTGGAAGGACCACCTGCAGCAGAGAAGGGGACACATCAATTCATTACACAAAGACTTCAACAATATCCTCTCTCTCCCACACACCCTTGGGTTTGGCTGCTTGAAAATGTCCCTCAACTGGTTCCTGTCCTCTGTCAACTGCTGGAACTCTCTCTCCAGCTCCGACTGCGCAGAGGCCGAGGTCATCAGATCCTTCACAATATCTTCGTTCAAGAACTGCCTAACTTGTCTAGGAAAGCAAATGTAAGGCAACAAGTGCCATCTCCGAAATTCTTGGCTTTCATGTCTATGAGCTATGGACAGACACCTAACCTACTGTGTGAGGAAGCTTTCATGCACTGCATCTGCCAACCTCACCTCTGATTGGTAGGGTCCAGTCTAAAGCGCATTTCAAAGGCAGCATTGGAGGGCTTGATGGTTGGCAGGCTTTGGAACTCCATGAGTGCCCCATCCATCCCATCCTCGCCGTACCTCAGCTGCACCAGTTGGTTGTTGGCGTTACGGAGGGTCCCATCATACCGCACCACCACTCCTTCCATGGCCTTGATCAGTCGGCGCTGGATGTATCCGGTTTCAGCTGTCTTCACAGCAGTATCAATGAGCCCTTCGCGGCCACCCATGGCGTGGAAGAACATCTCATTGGGTGTCAGGCCAGCAAGGTAGGAGTTCTCAACGAAGCCTCGGCTCTCTGGACCGTAGTCATCCTTGATGAAATGCGGCAGTGTACGGTGACGGAACCCGAACGGGATCCGCTTGCCCTCCACGTTCTGCTGTCCCACACAGGCAATGACCTACAGGGAGAGACAAGTTGGCATCACACATGACCAGTTCTGTGACAGACACTCCACCCGTTATCTCTCTGGGCAAAGAAATCCGCACATCTAACACATACCTATGTACACCCACACTTCACACCCACACCTCATACCCACACCTCACACCCACACCTCATACCCACACCTCATACCCACACCTCACACCCACACCTCTACACTCACAGGAGGTGCACAGTGCACACACGAGACTCAGAACACAATAGAATCACATGCAGGCTGCCATGGCAACCAGCTGACTCATAGCCATAAAAGTACTTCCATCATAGTCTCTTCACAGCCAGCACAGCACCCTCCCACCTACGCCAGTATCCCTCACCCTCCCACCTACCCCAGTACCCCTCACCCTCCCACCTACGCCAGTATCCCTCACCCTCCCACCTACCCCAGTACCCCTCACCCTCCCACCTACCCCAGTACCCCTCACCCTCCCACCTACCCCAGTACCCCTCACCCTCCCACCTACGCCAGTACC
>OX465048.1:172500-190000 GCA_949841015.1 Aplysina aerophoba | reverse complement strand
CACACACACACACACACACACACATGCACACACACACACACACACACATGCACACACACACACACACACACACACACACACACACACACACACACACACACACACACACACACACACACACACACACACACACACACACACCACAAACACAATGAGAGAGAGGAACAGTCACCTGAGGTTCAGCCTGAAGGTGGACCAAGGCAGGATCTTGACGCGGTGACCCATCATACTCATCTTGTGCAAGGTGGGCTGACGGTTGAAGATGACTATGTCGTCATCGATAATGTGTCGCTCCACACGGTACCCAAACTGCAGGTGGAGGTCGCTGACCTTTGGGTGGTAGCGAAGATCAATCCGATCCCCATTGTCTCGGATGATGTACTTGGCTCCAGGGTAGTGGTTGGCCCCGTTGTTCACAAGCTGTTGCATCCTGCGGGGGGGGGAAGGAGGAGGGGGAGGGGAGGGGGAGTGAGCAACAGTAACAGGTACCCAGTCAGTGGGCAGGACTGTCTGGACACAGACACCGCAACTGACCTGTCTATGTTGAAGGGTGTGACTATCTCAGGGTAGGTGAGGTTCTGAGCAATGGTGCGTGGCACCCCGACTTGGTCAATGAGGAGGTTCGGGTCAGGGGTGATCACGGCACGGGCAGAGAAGTCCACACGCTTTCCCATCAGGTTGCCACGGATACGTCCCTCCTTGCTCTTCAGTCTCTGTTTGACAGACTTCAGTGGCCGCCCACTTCTCTGTACAGCCTTGGGTAGCCCGGGGAGGTCGTTGTCACTGAATGTGGCCACGTGGTACTGCAGCATCTTAATGTCCTCTGCAATGATATGCGAAGCAGATCCGTTCTGCTCGTTCCGAATCAGCTGGTTATTGGCCTTCACAATGTCTGCCAGCTTGTGTGTGAGGTCGTCCTGGCATCGTGCACTGCCGTGCATCACCACCGAGGGGCGGACTGGCAGTGGGGGGACGGGTAGGATGGTGATGATCATCCAATCCGGGCGGGAGAACTGCGGGTGAAGGCCCAGGACGTTGCAGTCCTCGTCTGAGATCCTGCGGAAGACCTCATAGACACGTTCAGCACTCAGCACAATCTTCTTCTCCTGGGAGTCATCGTCCACCTGCTTCCACTCAGCTGTCAACTCCAGACCTTGCTTCCTTATCATGGGCTGCGTGCGGCCACAGCCCCCATCAGCCTGTAAAGGTAATTATATTCACCACAGTTTAATCATATTCACCACTTTAATAATATTCATATTTCACACAATTTACTATGATGTCATCTACCAAAATAAGATACAATGCATTATGTCAGGAATAGAACTAAAAATAGAGACTGGGTGATGGTACTTACAATCCTCTTGGCTAGGTCTGGTTCCTGGGCGGTCGGCGGTAGGTTCTCATCCTGTGTCTTCGATGCACCAGCACTGCATGTCTTCTTGCCCTTGCAGAGGTCATAAATGTACACGAGACGCTTTCTCCCCCGAGTCTTGCGCATGACGTCCCTCACCTTCTCGTCATTCTACAGGTAGCAAGGACAGACCACTCAGACAGAGCACACCAGCATTCTGACACAACTCAAGCAGTGACAGTCCATACGTCATGTGCTGCGGCAAGGGCTACAAGGGGCGTATGTGGGGTCGGGCAGCAACTCACAGGGTCAATGAGGAGCCGCGAGCAGTGGTAGCACACACACCGCAGCACTCGTACAATTTTGGCGAGGAACCCCACGTGAAACACGGGCCTGGCCAGCTCAATGTGGCCAAAGTGCCCGGGACAGGTGGCCATGTCACCAGCACAGGTCTGGCAGCGCTGCCTTCTCTCAATGACACCTTGACGAGGGTCCATGAGACCTAAGATCTTTGGGCGCCCACCCTCCATTGTGTAGGGGTACTTGATGCCTCCGGGTGTGGTGACGGACATGCGTTTCTGAAGGAGAAGGAGTGGTGGAGTGTAAACACCTGTTGGCCATTGCATGCCCAATGTGGCACACTGACACGGCACAAATGCATCGTTTGCAGCAACACAGGGCACCAGTTACACAAGGCGTGCGCGGCGCAAACCGCCAACTCACTATTTCGTCTGGGCTGAAGATCCCGAATTGTACTTTCTTCACCTGCCTGAGCGGAGCAGACGAATCGTTGCAGAAGTTCGCCATGTTGCAGGCTAGGGCGCCCTGCGCCGATCACCTTAGGCGAACTTAGTGCGTTTGGTGGGTAGAGTCGGACTCAAGGCCCTTCGTGCGAGTTGGGCAAAAGGGAGTGGCCTCCTCCCGTCGCCTCCAAGCACAATTGTTCGCGCGTTCCTTCTGCACAGATCACCACCGCTAAATTGTGTACTGGTCGACCTATCCCAGCGCAGAGCGAGGGCCGCGAGTCACCTTTACCGATGTCGCTCACGGAAGTCCTCACTCTCCAGGATGGGGCCAACCACGCCGGAGCAGCTCCTTTTATACCCTGCCTTCGGAAAACGTCAGGCGACGTTTTGGGGAGGAGTTTTGGCCTCATATGGTCAGAGGCGGAGCTAACAAAACGCCGGATAACTTTGTATTCTCTTGCATACTGCTCAAGCACACATGGTGCAAAATGGCGTTTGCAGCAGTGCTGCTTGTGCTAGTGGCGTGTGTCGTATCTGGGTCTGCGAAGCAAAGGACGCTCGTCTTGTTGGAGAATGATTCCATGAAAGTGTCGCACTCCACTTTCTTTGACGACCTCCGCCAGAGAGGACACCATCTGGTGTTTAAGTTGGCAGACGACTCGGGCCTCAGTCTCTCCAAATACGGCGAATTCCAGTACGAGAACCTCATCATTTTTGCTCCGTCCGTGGAAGAATTTGGAGGGAACGTGGACGTCCAGGCGATCACGGACTTCGTTGACAATGGCAAGGGGAATGTGTTGGTGGCAGCCAGCTCTGCAGTGGGGGACATCCTAAGAGATTTGGGAATGGAAATGGGGATAGAAATGGACGAGGAGGGGACCAGTGTAATCGACCACATGAACTATGACATCAAGGATCAGGGCGAGCACTCGCTCCTTGTCGTTGACCCCAAGTACCTCA
Organism: Aplysina aerophoba; assembly: GCA_949841015.1. Lineage (NCBI taxonomy): Eukaryota > Metazoa > Porifera > Demospongiae > Verongiida > Aplysinidae > Aplysina > Aplysina aerophoba. The sequence continues at coordinate 186,940 of OX465048.1, read as the reverse complement.
TTGACGCCAAAACAATAGTGGGCAAGAGACCCTCCTCTCCCCTGCTGTATCGCGGGGTGGGCATGGTGGCAGACGAGCAGAACCCCCTTGTTCTCCCACTGCTGACGGGGTCTTCCTCCTCGTACTCGTACTTTGCAGCTGACCCAGTCAAGGAATACCCCCATGCAGTGGGTAAGAGCACACTGCTCATAGCTGGAATGCAGGCGCGCAACAACGCCAGGGTTGTATTCTGTGGCTCGGTTGACTTCTTCAGCAACGAGTTCTTTGTTTCCTCTGTGCTGAAAGCCTCCGACTCTACCGGCAAGGAGCTTGACAGCAGCAATCGGGCGGTAGCCAAGGCCATCTCCCAGTGGGTCTTTAAGGAGAGGGGTGTCCTTCGTGTGGTCTCAGTGAAGCACCACCTTGCTGGAGAGAAGGACTCTCCGGAGGCGTACACCATCAACGACGAGGTTGTGTACACCATCACACTTGAGGAGCTGGTGGGTGGGAAGTGGGTGCCCTTCACACCTAGCGATGCACAGATGGAGTTCTTCCGCCTGGATCCCTTTGTCCGGACCTACCTGAAGAAGACCTCCAACAGCAAGTCCCTGTTTGTCCAGTTCACATTACCGGACGTGTACGGCGTGTTCCAGTTCAAGGTCGACTACGTGCGACTGGGCTACAGCTACCTCTACAGCAGCACACAGGTTGCCGTCCGGCCCTTCAGGCACACGCAGTACGAGCGGTTCATCTCCTCCGCCTTCCCCTACTACGCTGCCACCTTCTCGATGATGGTGGGTGTGGTCCTGTTCTCCTGTGTCTTCATCAACCACAGGGAGAAGACAAAGACCGACTAGCGTTGCCTGCACCTGTGACTCACACATGACGTGCTTGTAGGTGGTGCTTGCCAAGTAGTTAGGATTCATTTAATTTCATTGGCATTATATACCAGCTGTGTGGTTCGAAGAAATGCATTGATCGAGTGAGTGTATACCGCCGGCAAATGGGCTTGAATGTGAGAAGTGAAGCTGTGTATATAGTGTTATGGTGTTAGTGTTACATGAATGCTGGCCCACAGTGCACGGGCATATTATGGTTGCAGTGTAGGTATGTCACCGGCCAGCTCTATGGGTTGGGCCAGGATGTGGCAGCCACCTGTGGACTGCTTACAGGCCGTCTTCCTTCACCCATGCCAGCTGCATTAGCTGTGGTGCACCACATGATGAGGGGTACGCCAGGGGGCGGGATTAGGAGGTCAGACAGCCTGGCAGCAGATAATTGAATAAAGGGAATACAGCAAGTGACCAGTATGAACTCCACTAGCATGTTGTATATGAGGCTGTGAGTTCATGACAGTTCTCGGACGAGCATGGAAAAGAGTCTGTGTTCGCCTTTGTCACTGTTGTGAGGGTTTGCCAAAGCCTCACAGCACTTGAGGGTCAGTTGTGCCAGTTCTCCCACATTCATCCCTCGCTTTTCCACCAGCTCCACCACTCTGGACAGCTGGAGGGTGACACATTAGGGTGATACATTAGGGTGACACACTAGGGTGACACAAGGGGTGACACACTAGGGTGACACAAGGGGTGACACATTAGGGTGGCACAAGAGGTGATACAAGGGGTGACACACAATGGTGAAAGAGGGTGACACACAGCATGAGGGTTGCAAATGACTGCTGAACTGGTCAGCTCCTTCCACGCACGCACGCACCATTTGGAGTTGCCGGGAGTGAAAGGTACAGTAAACCAATTCTGGCCGACCGGACAAGGACACTGCCATCCACTGCAAGATGGCCTTCAACTGGGGGTCACCCCCAAATGCACCACACCCCCAGTTTCCCGTGACAACGGGACGAAGGAGAGCACTCCTGAACTCCGCCCACTGTGATACTTTTTGGCTGGGCAAGGACATCTGAAAGAGACACACATGTCATTGTGCACACATCACACACACGCATGCATGCACACCCACCCACCCTCATCCACCCACACGTCACTGTAGATTGTGCATGCAAGCACACAGTCACATGAGACGCACACCATATCTACCCACTGGTTGAGACCACACCCACCCACCAGTTGAGACCACAGTTGGTTGAGATGCACACCACACACACACACACACACACACACACAGGTTGAGACCACACCCACCCACCAGTTGAGACCACAGTTGGTTGAGATGCACACCACACACACACACACACACACACACACACACACACAGGTTGAGACCACACCCACCCACCCACCGGTTGAGACGCACACCACACCCACCCACCCATTGGTTGAGATGCACACCACACACACACACACAGGTTGAGACGCACACCACACCCACCAGTTGAGACCACACCCACCCACCAGTTGAGACCACACCCACCCACCCACCGGTTCTTCGCTAACATCCTCCCCTCCATTCTGGCTCCGTCTGTCATCAAAGCACTCCTGCATCTCACAGCCCGTCAGACTGCGAATGGTGTCCGCCAAACACTTGAAAACAAGCAGGTTTGCATACTCTGAAATGTCACTAGCATAGTCCATCGCCATGGCATCCAGCTCTCCCGGAGAGGGAGGTGAGGAATCCTGGTCCATGGTGGGGGCATTGGACCACTTTGCAGAATGCCGCCCACTCTCCAGGGAGACGGGTCCCTTCAGCCGGTCCATGAACAGAGGGTGTGACCCGGCCCGCATTGGGGTGGAGGCGGACATCCTGGGGGTGGGGTGCTGCACAGCCGCTTGGATCAGCCTTTGCGACAACTGAGCAGCAAACTCGAGCGGAGGCTCGTCTGATTCTGCGTGCGCAGTCAACTCTTTACGGACTGGCTGTTCTAGAGTGGGCTCTGTGCCTGCCTCAGGAGCTGTGCTCCCGTGTGTCTTGCTGCTGTCAGATCCCTCCCCTTGCCCTTCCCCCTCCTTCTCCTCCCCCTGCCCTTCCACCTCCTTCTCCTCCCCCTGCCCTTCCCCCTCCTTCTCCTCCTCCTGCCCTTCCCCCTCCTTCTCCTCCTCCTGCCCTTCCCCTTTCTCAGCAGCATGTGTTTCTAGGGAACCCTCCACCTCGAAGACGATGGCCTGGGAGAGGAGCTCTGCGTATTCACCAATGATGAGGGGCTGTCCTGTGAGACTGCTGGAGCGTGAGCTGTACCGCGACGTTGTGCTGATGGCTGATGGGTCCGGGTCACTCCCGACCTGACTGAGAGTAGAGGCCATACTCTCCGACTCCAGCACACTTTTGGGATCCGGGGCAAACTGGACCAGACTGCTTCGGCGTTCAGTGGAACTCTCCTCCAGAGGTGCACTGCTGGGCTGCCCATCCCCTGCCCCCTCCACAGAAGAAGGACCACCGGCAGTGGAGGCAGAACGCACGGATGAGGAAGAGCCATGGTGGACAACGGACTGGACTATCTTGGACGCCACAGATTGAAAAAAGTTAGTGATGGTGTTGAAGGGCCCTGTACCTGTTTCTCCCTCCACCCCCGGGGATGAGCTTGTGCGTATGTGTGGCACAGCGATGCTGATCTCTTGAAAGCCTTCATGTGCGATGCCTGTTAAGGGGATGTCCCTGCCGTTACACTCCCTGCCCTGCTCCAGTACCACAGTGGGGGATGGTCCCTTCTGGCTCAGCTCATGCACTTGACTTGGAGAACGGACGACTACCACTGGTCTGGCCTTGAGGAAGGACAAGTTCTCCCTCTGCAGGTCACCCTGATTCTCAGTGCAGAGGAACCCTACAAAGGCCTTGTTGAGCTCCCTGAGGATGAGGTCTGCAGCGAACTGCTCCCACACGTCATCCACCATCAGCGCATCAATGGCCACCACACAAGTCATGGGGGCGTCCAGTTCATCTCGCTGCAGAGGAGGGGAGGGACAGAGCTCGCCAGTGTGAGCAGGCGTGCATCAGACAGATGCTGCACTGTATGTGCACTTGGAACATGCATGCCCACAACTGCTTCTAGTGGTGCTAAAAATAGTGCTGGCGGTTATACTCTACAGGTGGTCTTATTGCACAGGTGCTCTAGTGGTGGTCTGACTATACAGGTATGGGTGTCCTAGCATCTGGCTGTGTAGGCCAGGCCAGGTCAATCAGACTGTTGTTGCTGCTGTCGCCACTGGAGTACCAAGGGGACACAGAGGTAGGTCCCTGTCACCTCTTCCCACAACCCCTAAGTGGGCGGGGCCTCACTTGTGCCCCTCCCCACAACCCCTAAGTGGGCGGGGCCTCACTTGTGAGTCATCGTAGCACTCTCCAGCAAAGGCAAACGACGACCCGTAGCCGCGGTAGTTGGAGCAGCGCTCAAAGCCCTGCACAGGCAAGGAGACACAAGCTGCATCATGGTGTGTGTCCTCACAAAGTGCTGCCTACCTTCACACAGCCCCCTGCTGACCTGGATGACGATTGCTTCATTGTCCTGCATTCGGCCCATTATCAACATTGAAACAATCAGCTCGGGACAGATAGTAAACCGTATTTCTTCTTGGACACACCCACAGTGCAGGGTACCTCCCCCGATACAGCTGTTTGCAAAGTCAACCTAATGAAGTGATGCGAAGCGATTTATCAACCCTTAGCAACACACACACACACACACACACACACACACACACACACACACACACACACACACACACACACACACACACACACTGTGACATACATGCACACGGCAGAGATGCATTTGTGTGTGTGTGTGAGAAAGAGAGCAAAGCATCTCAGCTGGGCACCGACTTCCTACATGCACACACACACCACAATGCATCACACTACACTGCTCTGTGTACCAACATGTTCACAACAAAAGAATAGGCACACAGAGAAGACTGGATTGTGTGTGTGTGCGTGCGTGTGCACCTGCAGGGTGAGCGCTCCACTGTCCTCAATCTTCTTCTCGGTCTCCACTTGGAGACTGCACAAGGACTGCTTGCTCCTCCGCCATTTCTCCATCGAGGCCACCTCCACAGACGGCAGCACCTACAGCAGACAGGACGGACAGCAAGGCAGAGAGCACACCAAGTGAGTCCTCCCTCTTTCCTCTTCCTTGCACGTACACACACGCACACACGCACACACACACACACACACACACACACACACACACACACACACACACACACACACACACACGTGGGAACAGCTGCTCACCTTTCTCTGCATCTTAATGTAGCCAGTAAGCTTCAGACGTTTCAGAGCAATCTTCTCAAAGTAGACCAGGATACACTTCAGTCGAGCAGCTTGACAGCTTACGAACGAGCTACAGGAGGCGGGGGAGGGGAGGGGAGAGGAGAGGGGAGGGGAGGAGAGGGGAGGAGAGTTGGAAACGACAACACAAACACGAGGTTTGTTTCTCCCCCTCCCTACCCCCACAAGGTCTGGTCAGCAGTGTTGCCAGTGGTATCACCAACAACTGACCTGTACTGCAGAATTGAGTTGAAGAATGATTCAAAAGTGAAAGAGTGGAAGGTTCCCTTAGCAGGGTTTTCCCCCGGGAAGGTGCAGAGCAAGCAGTTGGCAAGGAGAGATGCCACTAACTTCTTGGACAGGTAAATGGTCACCTCTGCAGGGTGGGAAGGAGGAGGAAGAAGTGAAGGTGAGAGAGGTAGTGTGAAGTGTGGCTATGTCTAAGAGCTAGAGTGACGAAGAGGGAGCAATCACATAGCCAAGGTCATTAATTTGTAATGTTTTGACCGTGAGGGTCTTCGTCAGTTACAAAACCCAAACCGTAACCCAAAAGTTTTGTAACTCACGAAGACCCTCGAAGTTGAAAAGTCTTACAAAATTATTATAACTTGGCTATGCGATTTCTACTATTTGTCATTCTGAATCTGCCGTAGCCATCAGATCATGTCTAAGAGTTGCACAACAGAAGGAGGTCAGGTTCCTAGCCAGTCTCTGTGCACTGCTTCTGAATGGACGACAATAACCATAGACTGTATTCACTACGAGCCGTTGTACACACACACAGACAAGCTGGCTCGGTGAAGGTGTATGGCGTTCGCCGTGTGCACATCTCAATTTGCTGCCCGCCACAACGCCGGCATGCACAACTAGCGCAGACCTGGCGGCGTGCACACGAGCGAGCCGGGACGTACGTACAGGGCAACGTGCACCGGGCCACCGCCACACGCCTCGCTCTCCTCTCGGCAGTGAGCGCCGGAGGACAGGAAACGGATGGACGCGAGAGCTCACCTTCTTGCGTTTTCACAAAAGGGATTCCCTCAGCGGGGCAGAGGGAGGGGAGCTGGGAGGCCAGACGACAGATCCCTGGCAACGTGATCTTGAAGAACGTGCTGCGCTCCTTGGGCGAGCAGTGCCCCTTCACGTAGCGCTGGAAACCTCGCAGCACGCTGCCCCTGCCCTTGGGCGCTCCAGCGGAGGAAGAAATTAAGCTACTGAAGTCCTCAAGACATTTGGACTGGGACAGGAGCATGATAAACTTTTGCGTTTCGCTCCATTCTTCAGGACGATCGCACGGCAGAGCAACGACGTCTGCCATCCCTTCGACACGGTCCAGGAATAAACAAGCGAATTCAGTTTCGAACCAGGAGTCGGACGACACATGCAGCGTGACTTGGTCTCGAAACACGGTAGAAAGTGATTACGTCACTACACATCATGTGACATCATGGAGTGTGGCCCACACTGAGCAACCACTGATGGCTGACATTGGCCAGAACACAAAAGAAAACATAAGCAAACAAGTAAATATATACACCACCGCCGCCGCTGGCACAAGATAGAGTAGTAGTTGGTAAGTAAGCAGGTGCAGTATTATTTATGCACACAGGCAGGCACACACACACGCACACAGAAGTGAACCAGGTGCTATAGAGGATCCCCTCCTCCGGGGTCTCTATGATCGTTTTGGGCAGTCCGTGATGGCCTATTCTCGAATTTCTGTAATCTAGTTCGGAGTCGTTCGTTCTCCTTTATGACTGCTTCATTGTCTCTCTTGAGTGCCTTTTGCCTCTCTTTCAGAGCGGCCACCTCGAGTTGGGCGGCTCTCAGCTGTTTGACAAGCCCGATGTGTTCATTGCTGATGGCACCGTAAAGACGCTGGAGCTTGGTCTGTGTGGGATAGGGAAGAGGAGGGAGGGAGGAGAGGAGAGGAGGGGAGGAGAGGAGAGGAGGAGAGGAGGGGAGGAGAGGAGGGAGGAGAGGTAAGGAGAGAGGAGGGGAGGAGAGGAGGGGAGGAGAGGTAAGGAGAGAGGAGGGGAGGAGAGGAGGGGAGGAGAGGTAAGGAGAGAGGAGGGGAGGAGAGGAGGGGAGGAGAGGAGGGAGGAGAGGTAAGGAGAGAGGAGGGGAGGAGAGGAGGGGGGGAGAGGAGAGGAGAGAGAGGTGCACAATCCACAACTGATTAACGTGGCAACTTTACATGAAAAAGAAGAGGTTAAGCAGGCATTGTGATGTGGCATTGCTCATGAAAATCGTTAGTCCTGACAAATAGCGCATTAGCCACACAATATACTGCTGTGTGTGAGGCATGCACACACACGCACACACATGCACACCAACCCACCAGCACATCTCCTACTTCATCCATGTGGCCCTGCACCTGGGTTAACCCTGCCCCCTCATCAGTGACAGGAGTTCTGTGAGCAGAGGCGAGAGAAAAGCAGTAGTACAAAACCTTAGGCTAGTGTGAATGTACACATGATGTACGTGTCCGCCTGCAAGCACACACACACACACACACACACACACACACACACACACACACACACACACACACACACACACACACACACACACACACACACACACACACATGCACACGCACGCACACACACACACACACACACACACACACACACACACACACCACACATGCACACGCACACACGCACACACACACGCATGCACACACACACCACACGCACGCACACACACACACACACCACACGCACGCACACACACACACACACACACACACACACACACACACACACACACCACACCACACACCACACGCACCACACACACACACGCACGCACGCACAGACTCCAATACTGTTCACACTTTCAGGGCATTAGTGAAAATGGACCCACACAAGGCGACTCTCAGTGTGGACGCAACAAAGGCACAGCGAGGACCAACAGCAGGATGCCGGTATGGTCTTTGTTACAACTGAAGTTGAAACACTCACGGCTGTCAACAAAAGCTGTGAGTGGGTGCAAATATGAAACAGTGCAGAGGAAGACATGAATGGGCATGACAACTTTACAACATTGCAATGCTTTGTGGTGTCAACACTAAGGGGGTTGGCAGATAGAAGGCCAGCGAGCCCACTGATCCCTCACTGCGCCTAATTCACTGCCTGCGCACCAAGTGACTTGAGGTGAGTTGATTAGTGCGACTGTGAAATGCAGTTAACGGCCAGTACCGTAACCAAAGTCACCAAAGTCACCACGGTCCGGCTGGCCAGATGGGGAGACCGATGCCAGCATAGGGGTAATCCAATCACAGCAGGGAGCACACCTGCGCATCCACCTACACACACACACACACACACACACACACACACACACACACACACACACACACACACACCACACACTAACTGGCCAATTACCCAACTAATTATCCAAGACCACTACACTCATGCCCCCAGGTACATCCAGGTTACTTGTACAACCCACTCATCAGTGCACCCCAACTGACCTCTCGATGGCTGAGTTGAACCCCCACCCCATCCCCACTGACCTCTCAATCAACTGAGTTAACCCCCCCACCCCCAGTGGCCTCAGCACAGGGTGCCTGGCAAGTGACATTGCCCACACCAACAGCACACCCAGGACACTGCTTGTCCTGCAAAGCCAATCCCTACCAGACAGCTCCCTCCCTCCTTCTGTTCACAAGGGCAGCACACGAACAGGGGCCTTCACTGCCTCTCTCCCCCACAACAGGGGCCCTTCACTGCCTCTCTCCCCCACAACAGGGCCCTTCACTGCCTCTCTCCCCCACAACGGGGGCCCTTCACTGCCTCTCTCCCCCACAACAGGGGCCCTTCACTGCCTCTCTCCCCCACAACAGGGCCCTTCACTGCCTCTCTCCCCCACAACGGGGGCCCTTCACTGCCTCTCTCCCCCACAACAGGGCCCTTCACTGCCTCTCTCCCCCACAACAGGGCCCTTCACTGCCTCTCTCCCCCACAACGGGGGCCCTTCACTGCCTCTCTCCCCCACAACAGGGCCCTTCACTGCCTCTCTCCCCCACAACGGGGGCCCTTCACTGCCTCTCTCCCCCACAACAGGGGCCCTTCACTGCCTCTCTCCCCCACAACAGGGGCCCTTCACTGCCTCTCTCCCCCACACAGGGGCCCTTCACTGCCTCTCTTCTCCACAACAGGGGCCCTTCACTGCCTCTCTCCCCCACAACCGAAGCACTAGCACTGGCTTATACAGCATAGTGAACACTCACACGCACACACAATGTATGTGCCTGGACATGTAAGTACAAGGAAGTCCAAATAACAAAGGCTCACACAACAATCCTGTCACAGAAGACAGACTGTGCATGCGCAGACAGATGGATAACGAAGGGGAAACAGAGGTAGCCCATCAGTCACTGTGTCCACATGGCACATGGCACACACACACACACACACACACACACACACACACACACACACACACACACACACACACACACACACACACACACACACACACACACACACACACACACACACACACACACACACACACACACACACACACACACACACACACACACACACACACACACACACACACACACACACACACACACACACACACACACACACACACACACACACACACACACACACACACACACACACACACACACACACACACACACACACACACACACACACACACACACACACACACACACACACACACACACACACACACACACACACACACACACACACACACACACACACACACACACACACACACACACACACACACACACACACACACACACACACACACACACACACACACACACACACACACACACACACACACACACACACACACACACACACACACACACACACAGCAACACCAAAAAATACAGGATTCGCCCTCTTCTCCACCCTTGGCACTTGCCTCTTCCCTCACACCCCAGACTACCTCCCCTCCCCCAGCGGGAGCAACAAGTCATTCATCCTTTGCGGGTTGCTGGTGCGTGCACCAGCTCATTCCACCACACTTAAAGGTCCAATGCTACCCACAACTACACAGCCAGGGAATACCAGACACTGAATGCCAACAGCTGAGCTATCCCTTCCAGCGGTGACCTTACAGCAGACAGCTGCCCAGAGCACTGGACACTGAAGTCATTTGGTCACAAGTGACCAGAGAGTAATAAAATCAGCTGATTTCAGCCACAGCTTCTCAACTTGGCCATAGTCAGACACAGCCATGTTGAGCATGCTACCAGCTGACCTACACACCTCTCACACACACACACACACACACACACACACACACACACACCACACATCACACACACACACACACACGCACACACACACACACATCACACACACACCACACACGCAGACACACACACACACACACACACACACACATCACACACACACCACACACGCAGACACCACTCACCGCATGCCACCACTGCTGGAGGTAGACTTTGATAATCCCTCATGTTGCCTGGACTCTTCCCTCTCCCCTACATCAACCACTGAAGACTCCCTCGCCTCCTCCTCGAGAAGGCCCAGCGAGGGAGAGGATGCACCGGAGTGCTGCGACAGGTCCGAGTTGTGCTGGGACAGTGGCTCCAGCTGGCCGGCCTCTGTGGCGGGGGGTGGGGGGTCGATGGAGTGTTGGGGGCTCAACTGCACTAGCACTTTGGCTTCATGTGTGGCCAGCTTTGATGGGGGGCGGGACTCCACTGCCACTTTCTCATGATGAAGCAGCTCATGGTGCTCCACTGGAGGATTGTCCCATCTCTCTGACCCGGCTGTGGAGAGGTTAGGTGAAGAGGAGGACATCAGAGAGTTCCCCTCCACCAGCGACCCAGGCTGGCCGGCAGCAAGCAGTACTGCCGTATGTGAGAGCACCACGGCCGAAGAGGACTTTCCTTCCTCAGACCTGTCCGTCTCCACCGAGTCCTCCACCTGCCATCTCTCCCTCAGGTACTTGGCGACCTTGCGGAACCGCGAGCTGCCTTGTTGCTGCGACTGCTGGGTGGTGAGATGGCTTCCGTTGAGCCGCAGGGAGTGGTGGTTCTGGGGGGCGGGGCCTTGGAGCACCTCCTCCACGGGGGATGGGGGCCGCTGGTTAACAACGGGGGACAGGGGGTCGGGGGCGTCGGTCTGTTCCGTGTCGAGGGAGTTGCTGTCGCTGAGGCATATGGACGCCCTGAGACCGTCGTTGACGCTGGTATCCAGAGGGTCCAGCGGCGTCTCCTCCCCTTCCACTTGTGCCACAGAAGTGATCCTGAACTGGGACGCGGGGACAGCGTTCCCGACATCGTCCTGCTGCAGGGGCGACCCGCCTGCTCGCCCCTCTGAGTCCTCCTTGGTCAGAGCGACCGCTTCGCCCTGTGGTGGACCGGTTGTAGCGGACTTGCTGTCGGTCATGCCCTCGGTACCCCTCACAGACAGCGACGCCTGCCTTCCCACCACCATGACGCGTACATTGCGGACGGAGTTATGTTCACAAGAAGTCGGGGACCTACACTAGTTCTGTCTACCTACTGACGCACCTCGGGAATACTCGGCCCTCCGCGTTCAGGCCAACCACCACACGTCCTTCTTCGCCGTAAGGACCAAGTGTGGTACCGCCTCCTCCGCTCCAACACCGCTAGCAACAAATCCGAGAGGTCTTCTACCCGCGCTCCCTCACTCTCGGATGCAAGCCAGCCCGCAACGCCCGCAGAGTTCTTCGTAGCGTGTCCTCGCGTGCGCGAAGCTACTCCCCCATTACAGCGCGGAATCTGACGTAGTGGGCAGACTGGTTGCGTCCAGTTGAGCGAGCGTTTGAGATCATGTGACCCAACTCGACCTTTCCAATAACCAGAAATATCATTTCGCATTTCGCGGGAGACGAATTTACGCGGTTCACAATCTAGGGTCTGAGGTTCTCCAATACAATCTAAAAGTGACACTAAAACAAAATGGGCATTGATCATACAAGCGAGTACATCAGCACAATGCGTGGTGTGCAGGTTGGAAAGGCAGCGAATTTGCTATTTCCAGCTTCTATTGACCTTCCTCCGCTTCACCACCATTGCTGGTGGCTGTCCCTCCGTACATTGATCATTTCTGCTAGCTACACTGCTACTAGTGCTGAGTGACGCCCCTGAGGGCAAATCAGGTTTCTGCACAGAGTATTCCTTCATGACCTGGTCTGTCCTTTGCTCTCCACTGGCCTCCCCGCCCACCCCAAGGCCCTGGTCTGTCCTTTGCTCTCCACTGGCCTCCCCGCCCACCCCAAGGCCCTCGTCTGTCCTTTGCTCTCCACTGGCCTCCCCGCCCACCCCAAGGCCCTGGTCTGTCCTTTGCTCTCCGCTGGCCTCCCTGCCCACCCCAAGGCCCTGGTCTGTCCTTTGCTCTCCGCTGGCCTCCCCGCCCACCCCAAGGCCCTGGTCTGTCCTTTGCTCTCCACTGGCCTCCCTGTCCACCCCAAGGCCCTGGTCTGTCCTTTGCTCTCCGCTGGCCTCCCCGCCCACCCCAAGGCCCTGGTCTGTCCTTTGCTCTCCGCTGGCCTCCCCACCTACTACCAGATCCCCTTGGTTGCTCGGGATAGAAGCCCCACCAGGTGGTGATGAGCTGTTGCAGGTGAGTGCTTGCTTTACTTCTAGGTCCATCAAAGGAGATCCACTTGTTACTTGCATGTCTGACGCTGTGTTGCCCACCACTGACTGCTCGCCCTTACTCACCAGTGAGCCTGTGAGGCTGGCTGCTGGAGAGCAAACAAGACTAGTGGAAAGGGAGGATTCCTTTGGCACCTTGACCCTAAATATGCTCGGAGGACACTTATAGACACTGGAGTGTGCCTCTTTCAATAACTCTGTGATTGGATCCCGCCTGTCAGCTGGACGAGGGCTTGCATCATCACCGTCATCTGTGCCAACCACTAATGTATCAGTGGCAACCCCTGGGGGGTAGAACGTATCGAGTAGGTGGCACAGGTTGTGGTAACAGAGGACTAGTGTTCTCAACTGAAGAGCAGGCTGCAGGCCAATTCGGTCACGACACTGTCGGCAGTGAATGGGCAGCACCGGATCTTTAAACTGGCACTCGAAGCAGTAGTGGTGGTCGCAGGCAGACACCATGGCATCGTCCAGGATGCCACCACAAGCACAGCACGTGACCAGCCGCCTCAGGTACGGGAGGCGGACACGAACTGACTGCAGCCTAACTTCATTTGAAGGTTGATTCTGCAATGTAAGTATATCTTGTACAGCGAGAGAGTATGTACGCGTCGCATTGGACAGCAGACTGGCCTTCTGAGGTAGGGACATTCTGCGGTGGGATGCACACGACGTGAAGTCGACGCATATATCTCGAGCTCATCTGACGGTAGCCATTTTACATGCAGACCTTAACGCCCAATAACGCATACGGAGGTTATATAAAATGGCGAACAGTTGCAGACTGTTCGGAGGACGGTGCCGTCTCCTGCTAGCTGGAGGCGGACCAAGGTGTTCGCGCCACAGGTTTTATAGCTCACGTCCAGAAGTCGTCCTGGAGAGCAAGCGGAAAAAGGCCATTTTAGGAGGAGGAGAGAAGCGCATTGAAGGCCAGCACAAGAAGGTATACTTCTGCAATTCTGTGTCCCCAGACGAGTGAATATGTTCTGCTCTTTGCATTTAACGGTATGGTGCAGTTCACTCCTGCTTCCCCCTCCCCCTCCTCCTTCCCCTCCCTCCCTCCTTACCCTGTGCTAGGGCAAGCTAACCGCTCGTGAGCGCATAGAGTTGCTGCTGGACCCTGGGTCCTTCCGCGAGTATGACATGTTTGTGGAGCATGCGTGTGCCTCCTTTGGAATGGACAAACCCGAGAACAAAGTGAGCGAGGGTGTGTGCTGTCACTTGTGCCGGCTCCTTCCTGCTGTGGAAGGCATGGAGCACGTAAGGCCATTACTTGTGCTCATGACAAGATTTGTGATGACCAGCAGTCTGATTGTCAATTACCTTATGGTGTCATCTATACAATTAGTGTGATTGTACCAGTCTCTCTCTTGCTGTGGTATTGTCTCTAGCATTAGTACAGCTACTGCAGTCAGTGCACCTTCCTGTGCTCTGCTGTGCTTTTTGCTGTAGATCCCTGGAGATGGTGTGGTGACGGGGCGTGGTCTCATCAATGGCCGACCGGTCTTTGTGTTCAGTCAGGTGAGTCATCTGTGCAATTGTGGTGCATTAACGAACTTGTGCATGCGAGCACACATACACACACACACACACACACACACACACACACACACACACACACACACA
>OX465048.1:145000-170000 GCA_949841015.1 Aplysina aerophoba | reverse complement strand
GACAAGGAGCAAAGCTGCTCTATGCATATGCCGAGGCCACTGTCCCCAAGGTTGCTGTTATCACACGAAAGGTGCATACACGTACACACACACACACACAGACACACGCACACACACACACGCACAGCCCTCTCTCTTGGCCTTGTCATGAGGTATCACGTGATGTGCCACTTGCAGGCATTCGGTGGTGCATATGATGTGATGAGTTCAAAACATCTCCGTGGTGACATTAATTATGCATGGCCAAGTGCCCAGATTGCAGTCATGGGTCCGGAGGGAGCAGTGGCCATTTTGTACCGGAGCAAAACCTTTGAACTGAGTAAGTGACCACTAGCCGATGCTCTTTAATTGGTACTCGGTGAAGGAGGAGGAGGAGGGGAGGGAGGAGGAGGAGGAGGAGGGAGGAGGAGGAGGGGAGGGAGGAGGAGGAGGGGAAGGAGGAGGAGGAGGGGAGGGAGGAGTTTGTCAATAGCTTGTGCCTTCAAAGAGCTGCTTGGCCTTGTGTCCCTCCCACTTCACTCGCTTGTACCACACAATGCTGTGCAGCCGCTGCTCACATTGAGGAGATGGTCACTGCAGAGAGCATCCTGGTGAGGAAGATCCTGAACCATGTACCAAAGTTCCTCACCCCAGACCTCCTTGAGGATGGCTGTCTGGTTAGCCTCCTGGAGGAGCTGGGCTACTTTAGTGAGGACGACAAGAGAACAGTGGGGGAACTCGGGGGAAACCCCAAGCAGAGGAGCCAGTTTGTCAGCAGTGTGGTGCAGTCCAAGGGGGAATCCCCCTTCCGCCAGCTGGTGAAGGTGCTAAGGGATGGCCACACCCACAAAACCACCTACCAAGCCCTTCTGACAGCCCTTTACTCCATCCTGGACCGAGGTGTGTGTGGTGTGCCAGGGGTGGGGGTAGTGAGGCTAGCTAAGTGAACACTGTAATGGTATTCATGACTTCCCAATACCATCTGCAGTGAGACATGAGGTGGAGTATGAGGAGACCTTGTGTAACCCGTATCAGGCAGCCGCCAGGGGTGAGTGTGGGGGAGGGCGGGGTGCTGTGGGTGTTAGGGGTTAGTGTGGAGGGAGGATGGGGGAGTGTGCTGTGAGTGTGGGGGAGAGTGAGGGAGTGGCTGTGGGTGTTAGGGGTTAGTGTGGAGGGAGGATGGGGGAGTGTGCTGTGAGTGTGGGGGAGAGTGAGGGAGTGGCTATGGGTGTTAGGGGTTAGTGTGGAGGGAGGATGGGGGAGTGTGCTGTGAGTGTGGGGGAGAGTGAGGGAGTGGCTGTGGGTGTTAGGGGTTAGTGTGGAGGGAGGATGGGGGAGTGTGCTGTGAGTGTGGGGGGAGAGTGAGGGAGTGTGCTGTGGGTGTGAGGGGGTTAGTGTGGAGGGTGGATGGGAGAGTGTGCTGTGAGTGTGAGGGGGTTAGTGTAAAGGGAGAATGGGGGAGTGTGCTGCGAGTGTGCATGCTGTGCAGGGAATGGGAGGTGTAAATGGCACATTTGACAGTGTGTTTAGTTTGGTCAGTGTGGAGTGTGAGGTATCTGGAGTGGACCGGGTGCATGTATAGCTGGGCAGTGCTGAGTGGTTGAGCCTGGGGGGGGGGGAGTAAATTGGTACTTGGTAGGGAAGTGAATTAGCTGGAGGGGAAGTTAGATGACCACCAAGAGCAAAGCACTGTATACCTGTTTCCTGTGTGTGTTCCTGTTCCAAATCGGTGTGTGTGTGTGTGTGTGTGTGTGTGTGTGTGTGTGTGTGTGTGTGTGTGTGTGTGTGTGTGTGTGTGTGTGTGTGTGTGTGTGTGTGTGTGTGTGTGTGTGTGTGTGTGTGTGTGTGTGTGTGTGTGTGTGTGTGTGTGTGCAGGTTTCGTGGATGACATTATTGAACCAGCACTGACGAGGAAGATGATCTGTGATGACCTCGATTTACTGGAACACAAGGAACAACACAATCCGTGGAAGAAGCACGGAAACATCCCACTGTGATCGTGAATAACATTTACTATATATTATACTGGCAGAGTTATATTGGCAATGAGTTCATTATATGGAGTGCCACTTCACACGTAACACTCCATCCACGGAACTTGCACTCGCACAAGCCCACATCCTGCACCACACACTCCTGCACTCGCACAAGCCCACATCCTGCACCACACACTCCCGCACTCGCACAAGCCCACATCCTGCACCACACACTTGTGCTCTGTAGTCCAACCGGGTGATTGGTCTCATGGACTGGTGGTGGTGTGCTCAACTGGACAGCTAGCGTAACTGGGAGGTTGTATTAGACAGTGGAACAGTGTATGTCCCCTACAGCAACACTCTGCTACAGCCACGAGCATAAGCCTGCGATATACAGAGCATGCAAAATAGAAAAACGCATTTCCGTTTCCTGTTAGTGACGTCATTCCACAGGCCCCGCCCCCACTGGTCTTTGTACGCGTGCACCCGTCACCCTGCTCATTCATTGTGGTTGTTTGTCCTGAGACTGAGACTGCCCTTCGACCGACGATGCCCTCCAAACAGGTTATGCGGACCCAGAGTAACAAGCACAGCCAGTTCGTGACCAAACGCGGTGCCGTGCCAAAGTCCCTCAAACCGGAGCAGGACAAGTCCCCTATCGGCCCATACCTCATCGCCCTCTTTGTGTTCGTGGTCTGCGGCTCGGGTAAGCGAAGGGCCTAACGCCAGAATTCATAAACCTCTGGTGTCTGTTTGGACCGTTTTCTTGCTTGCTCCTGGTAACTTTACCGTCTCTTCCTCCGTCTCTTGTTCAGCCATTTTCCAGATCATTCAGAGCATTCGAATGTCCTGAGAAGAGCTGCAGGCGCCCCCTTCGAGCTCCGCACACGTCACTGCATACAGCCAAACTCAACACGGGCACACAAACTGTCAATTTTTTTGCTATGGAAGTATATTTATTGTATTACAACATTTTGTGTGCATCAATCTGCCTTAATGACCCAAACAGACCCTAACTAAGTCTATGGTATATTGAAGGTGTGTCTACGCTTATATACACACTTTCTGCATGCTGTAGTTGTAAGTTGTGGGCAGTCACTTATTTCCTTTGGCTGATGGGTTGGCCAGTCTACAAGGCCTTTGTGTTAGGTGTGTACTATTCATCGCTAATGGCCACTGGGGGGAGGGGCTAGTTTGACCTACAGCTACAGCTGGCAGTCCCATTTGGTCCCAGTCCCAATCACCCTACTGGCTCCCACTACATCCAATTAACACAATGCTTGGTTAAAATTGGTGTGTATTGAAGGCAATCATTAATGAGGTCATGCATTAATGAGGTGAGGGATGGCTGGGGGATGGTGGATTGTGCATTAATGAGGTGAGGGATGGCTGGGGGATGGTGGATTGTGCATTAATGAGGTGTGGGATGGCTGGGGGGGGTGGATTGTGCATTAAGTTATTGATTGCATCCACATTGACTCTGATTCACTGTTGCCATGGGAGGGTCCTCACCACGGAAACGGTGGTCTGTTTTGCCTGTGTCCGAAGTGACTGAATGCAGACGACACTGGGTCTTGAGCAAGTACCTGAGACAATAGGCTCTGCCATTAGGAAGAGAAGGCAGTAATGGTGTGTGTGTTGTTAAACAATGGCACCCAATCCACAAACACAAGACCTCAAAGTTCACACAGTGAATTCCCTCAATGGCCCATCAGAACCCATATATAGCTAGCCACATTTTTGTGGTGCATGCTTGAGCTCCAGACAGACAGACACACTTGGTAGGCTACTTCTGACTGCCAGACACAGTGACAAGTCACTGGTTTGTCAATGCATGACTTGTAGTCACTGTTTGTCACACAATGCATGACATGGAGTCACTGTTTGTTACACAATGCATGACATGGAGTCACTGTTTGTCACACAATGCATGACTTGTAGTCACTGTTTGTCACACAATGCATGACATGGAGTCACTGTTTGTCACACAATGCATGACATGGAGTCACTGTTTGTCACACAATGCATGACTTGTAGTCACTGTTTGTCACACAATGCATGACATGGAGTCACTGTTTGTCACACAATGCATAACATGGAGTCACTGTTTGTCACACAATGCATAACATGGAGTCACTGTTTGTCACACAATGCATGACATGGAGTCACAGTTTGTCACACAATGCATGACATGGAGTCACTGTTTGTCACACAATGCATGACATGGAGTCACAACATGCAGTGGGAGAGCAACACAGACACACACACACACAGTGTGTGATGTGGTACTCGTGTCATGCATCTCTCACTTGTCTTGGAGGCAGTGCGCTGTGACTGGCGCAGGTAGTGGCACTCCCGGCAGTGGCCCTTGTTCCAGCTGCGCTTCTGGCACTTCTTGCCACAGTAGTGAACCACACCACAGGCTGAGCAGGGGGCCAGATGGACGTTGGCATGACGGCCACACTCGTAGCAGAAGTTCCTCAAGTCCTTGGCAACAACCTCTCTGCCAGACTGCTCACCACGCATTTCATCTGCATCTCTGCAGCTTGGCAAGAGCTGACCACTTCCAGTTGTCTTTCGGGAGGGCAGGGGGCACTTTTGAAGATTTGGTGGTAGCTTCACCTCCCAGTTCAAATGTGGTACTGGAATGGGGATGCTGCTGGATGCTGAGGTGCTCCTGGTGGACCTGCTTGTTGCCTGGACGATAGAGCTGAGGGGCAGAGACAGCACTTGCCTCTTCAGAGCTGCCAACTGGCGTCTTTGCTGCTGTCCTAGCTGTTGGCCTGGTTGGTGGATGAGTGGAGGCCATGGTACATGTAAGGGTATCAAATCTATATGACAAGCTTTGTTTGACATTTAGCATGCCCAGCAACCGAGGCTGGACAAACTTAACCCCTCTCCTCGCCCTCCCCAGCTGGGAAGATATGCATGCATGCTTGCTTGACTCACACATGGTCTCGTGCAGTTCCTCCCTCATCGTTACCACAAGGTGGTGGATCAGCAGCTGGAGGGCAGCCATCTTGGTCTTGCCGCTATTTGTTGACATCAGGAGGCTGGAGTTAGGGGGAAAGTCCCTGATGCCACTCCCCTGGAGGTGGGGCAGAGAAGTAGACAAGCTGCACTATAACATGCAGCATGAGGTGTCACATGACCAGTCACATGACCAGTCACATGACCAGTCACATGACCAGTCACATGCACAAGGGAGAGCCCTCTCACAGAGTACATGCACATCATGTGCCCTGCCCCTTACCCGTGTGAGCTGCTGGTGGGCATGGTCCACCACAGTGCCACAAACAGGTCGGTCCCTGAACAAGGGAACACTCTGGAAGGGGTCTGCTCCGTGTGACATCAGCCGGGAGACCTGCACAGGAGTTGGCAAGGGGTGAGGCACACTGCAGTGGTGGAGGGGGTGCAGTATTGACCCTGCAGTCAACACGCTCACACACCATGGACAGTGCAGTGCTTAGGCTGGAGTGGAGCAGTGCCTCGTGTGTGGCCACCGCACACAGCGCCGACCCCACTCCTGGGCCAAGGGGCAGCCCAGCATCAGCCCCGCGCTCCAAAAGGAGATCTACCACCTGCGACAAAGGAAACCACTTGGCAGTCACATGACAGTCACATGACAGTCACATGACCAGTAGCATGAGCAATATGTGCAGCATGCAGCTACGTAGCAGTCTGCAAACAGGGCCTACACTTTTACTTCATACCGAACTAGGCAGCGATGCTCACAGCATCGTGGGGCGAGCCTGAGCATGCTAAGGGTGCTGATGGCATGCGCTACGTGCAGTGGACGGTATAGTTCACTTTGTAGAGACTGTAAGGGATGAGTGATTGGTTGTGTGAATGATAGCTACATGGTAGTGACTAAGGCTATTGATGCTAACGGAAGTTGGTGAGGTTGTGAATGAAGCAATGTATAAATGACATAGACATATGCAGACGTGTCGGCGTTCAACGCGTCTGCGTATGGTGAGCTCATGCTCGCCCCAATGACTGCTCTAAGCAATGGGCACTTGAAACAGTCACGCTGACCAATCACTGCTTAGACCAGGGCACCAATGAAGTGTGAGGCGGTATTCATTAGCAGTGGATTTGGCCTACAGATGTTGCAAACCACACACTGTACAAACAACGTCATTGTGCCCATGTCCACATTCTCAAACTCACCTCATTCAGACCGTGCATGATGGCCAGTGATAAGGGGGAGTGACCAAAGGTAATCTGGTTAGGGTTTGCCCCATGCTTGAGTAGCAACGACACTATTTCAGCTGAAGCTGCTTTGCCTGTGTTCACTCCACAGCTGCAAGCAATGTGGAGGGCAGTCCAGCCTTCAAGAGGAGAATCCTGCCAATTAACTGTAGTGGGTGTGGTCATTGTGTAAATTTCTTCAAGAGTATTGGTGGGTAAATTGGAGCAAGCTCCTGATTCCAGTAAGTGCTCAACGATGGGTATTTCCCTAACACTTGCCAGTGCCACTGCCAAATGCAAAGGGGAATACCCTCCCTTGTCCCCAGGAAGACATGTGTCTAAACTCGCTCCCTTTTGAATCAACTTTTGAACACCAACCATATCCTTTCCAAGAATGGCATAGTGCAGTGGTGGGAGGGGCTGGGCAGTAATGTTAGGGTCTGCCCCCCGGGACAGCAGTGCGCCAATGATGGTCTCCATGCTCCTGCAACACGTGGACCAGCAACAGACAACACTGTACCCGGCGGCACTCTATGCTGCCCATGCATAGCTAGAGTGGCTATAGCATCCATCGAGGTAAAGCAGTGAGCATGTGCCGTGACTGTTGGTGTGGTGTTGCTGGTGTTGCTAATAGACTCACCTGTTGTCCTGCAGTGGGTTGGGGCTGGCAGCACCCACGGGAGTGAGGTAGGACACTGCGTCCTCCTCCTGCTCCTCATCCCCTGCGCTGTCCCCTGCGCTGTCTCCCTCACAGATTAAAATGTCAGTGCTCTGTGCTGCACTGAGAATGGTTCCAAACTGGTTTGAGCAGAACACCTTGGAGGAGTTCAGCCTTGTGCCCTGCTTGGTCCATCTTGGGTCAGTGGGTGTGGTCAGGGTGGAGATGGGCGTGGTGTTTTGGCGTGCATTAATTCCAAGGGCCAGCTCCAAGGGGAATCCTGCCAGGTTTGGCCCACTTTCGAGAGAGAAGAGTTTGGGGTCGGAGTGGGAGTGGGAGTGGGAGTGGGAGTGGGACATACCGAGGTCAGTCGACACAATGTTAGGGCTACAAGTAGTGGTCCTGGGACAGCTTGACTCCGCACACTGTGGGCGAGCGCCTCCGGTGGAAGACACTGACTGAGTTGCTACCAGCAGGGGCGTGACTGCCAGCTGCCGGCTAGAGGATGTTGTTAACAGAGAGCCTCTGCTCTGGGGAACGTGTGTGAGGGAGGGCAGCTGCAGTCGGCTCAGCGGTGGTCGCTGATGAGAGAACAGGTCAGTGCCATCGTGTGCTGCCCAACACTCCTGTGCGGTAGGCATCCCTCCCACTGAGTGACGCTTGGACCTCCTGTTCCTCCCACCCTCCTTCCCCACTCCAGCTCTGTCAAGCTGCCGAGCCAGGCTGTGCAGGAGTGCTCCCTTGTCCGTGTCCGAAGAGGAGCAGGAGAGGGACCTGCCACGCTCGAGTTGTGCACTACATTGGGACATGCCCCCATGGGCCCCTCCCACCTGGGTGCTCCATTGGGTAGCCCTTGACGAGGGTGTCAGAACTGAGGGCGTCTGGGAGCACATGTCCTCCGTCAGGACAGTGTATTCAGTGGTGGAGGACGTCTCCGGCCTTCCCTTAAGTGTATGGAGGTGGTACTGCAATGGGGCAATAAAGGGCTGCGTCACCCACAGCCTGTCATGTGACACACAGCCTGTCAAGTGACCCACAGCCTGTCATGTGACACACGGCCTGTCATGTGACACACGGCCTGTCATGTGACACACAGCCTGTCATGTGACCCCTGCCTACCCTACCTTGGTGTGTCCTACCCTGGGGTAGTACAGCAAGTGGCAGCAGGCCGAGAGTGGGGAGTACTGTGTGTCTGTTGCTAGGCGATTGACGTCCGCCCCCTCATTTAACAGGAACTGGACCACCTCAACTTGGCTGTGGAGCGCCCCGGCAAAGAGGGCGGAGTATCCCAGTCTGTCCACCACGTCAATGTGGATGATGCCAGAGGACGCCAGGGCCTTCAACTGGGGCATGTTGCCAGAGCAGGCTGCGAGGATGAAGTCCTGAGAGGCAGTCTGGTTGTGAGAGCACAAGGCAGTGGGTGGAGTGGGAAACAGGGTGAACCATGGGACGTACACACCTGGGGTGGTTAATGTAGACTGCACAATGTGCTTGCCATTTCATGTATATACCTTGGAGCTGTTGTGGAACTAAACAATAATATAATTATGATACAGCCAATGTGGACTACTTCAAAAGGGATCTTCCAATGGGGAGATACAAATCTCTGGACAGCTCACAGTGCATAGCCTCAACACTCATGCAGCAAGCAGTCAGAGTGCAAGCTGCAAGTAGCTCATTAATTGTGTGGAGGAAGCCCTGCAATGCTTCGCCCCTCCTTGAACCAGTGGCCTACCTCCAGTGGTCCTTTGGGCAGGTGGTCCCCCCGGCTGGCCAGGTCGGGTGTGTGCAGCTCCCTGGACCCCCCCTGCAGGGGAGCGGCGGCCTCGTGGACAGCAAACTTCAGCTGGACCAGTCTGCTTCCACTCCAGGTCCCCACGTCCTGCCGGGCACCAGAGTAGGTCTGCACCCCCTCCCCACTGCGCACACCATCCTGGTAGGTACCCTGCCGACAGCAAGAGAATGACACCGTTAATCATATTACATATCATACATTAATAAAAATTAATATATGCACACAGTGAGAATGTTCACGGATGAATTGAATGTATGTTACATACAGTCATGCAAGATTTTACATGTGATTGCATGTTTGTGCACAGCAGCTGACCTCAAAGGTCTCCCCGTGCTCGGAGTGGAACACGCCCTTTCCGTCCTTCCTGTCATTTCTGAATTGACCAGTGAACACAGCTCCACTTGGCCACTTGTAGGTCCCGTAACCATGGCGCTTGTCATTCCAATATTCCCCTTCGTACACCTGCAGTGCGTGTGTGTGTATGTCCATCAAGGACAAGAACAACAGTAGACTGCAGCAGGTGGGAGCCTCGCACGATGACTGTTCTCTAACATGGATATATAGCTGTACATCTTGTGTTAGCGATGCGTGTGGATAGACCATTTGGTTTACAGATGCTTGTAGCTTCCATCACCACTAATTACCAGAAGGCAGTGAAAAGTGCAGAGCAATTTACAGAAATGTTCTTTTGATTGCAGACTCTAGTTGTGCACTCGGACAGGCACTGCCCTATCGGACTGGGTCCGGGCGAGCCAGGTACTACGGCGGCAGCACAGGCCCAGCGCACCACGTTAAAGCGTCTGGGCGCTTTACAGCACTTGTAAGGGTAGAGAGCAGAGCATTGGTAAGCACTCTATCGCAGAGCCGCTGTGCGAGGCCTGCAGTACTGGGGCCCGTGGAACAGGCATTCTGTCCATTGACTGCAGTTACTGAGCAGCACACGCTATTGCGACAAGACATGCTGCATGGCGATCGACGCACCTCTCCGTTGGTCCACCAGTGCTTGCCTTGGCCGTGACGAACATCGTTGTGGAAGTATCCCTCGTAGTGACAGCCGTTCGGCCACCTCTGCGTACCGAAGCCTTCTCGCTTCCCGTCGCGTAGTTCGCCATGATACTCGATGCCTAGAGTGACTTTCGTTCCAATCATCGCCACAGCGCTCCCGTCGTTGTCCTGGGAGAGTCCTTGCGCTCTGCCCTTTTCTGCATTTGCACCATACACCTCTCCCATGGTCTGGGCTGTTCGCTGCAGCAGCGGATGTCAAAGGGGCCGATTGCCCGAACCGGGTGCAGCAACTTGACACTGCGCAAGGCGACCGATCGGACAACACACACATTCCACACATTCCTGTTTATGTCACGTGTCTTCATCCGACATGGCGAGCTAGAGCGGGAGCACTGAAACAGCAGTCTGTGAAATATGTGTTGGATAGGGGTCCCACGTAGCGTATTACCACGTACTACCATGCTCATCGTGTTGCTGATGGCGGTCCGAACAGAGCCTACCCCAAGGACAGAGAAGCCCACTCCACGCGCGATATCTCTTAATGAACTGGTCCCAGGGCCCAAAGCAGTGTGCTCCCAGCTCCTGCTGTTAGGCAGCAAGAAGAAAAACACACTGGCTACTTTGAAGCGAAGCAGAGATCGCATAAGTCGTGATGAAGAGCTAAGTGACGATGAGAAGGGTAAGAGGTTTCAAGTCTTGGACTTGTTCAAGCGAGAGCTGACAGCGTCCGAGCGAGCTCTGCTGATCGTGGTCAAAGACTACGAGAGGACGCTCAAGATCGACTTCCAGTCCCTGGACGACATAGGGGCCAGCTGTGCGCAGCGCCTCGAGGACATGCGTGGCGTGTCACTGCAGGTTGAGAAGGACTACCACACCTTCCAGACCCTTCACCGTGAGATTCAGATGCACCAACACAATGCATCACTGCCTGGCAGCAGCATCATGGAGGAAATCTTGAAGACTCTGGCACATGCCGCAGATGAGCTGGAGGTGGAGTTAAAGGAGAATGTGTTTGATGCTGCGGTGTCGAGGGGTAACGTTGAGGTGGAGACGGTGGTCAAGCTGACTGAAGGTCTCATGGGCCACAGCCACATTGCTGGGGGTGATGGCAGTGTGGGTGGGATGGACGCCCTGGTGCTGGTTGACCCGGAGAGCAACCAGTACACCCTCTCGCGCCCCCAAGACACCACTGTGCCTCACGAGGACCACAACCTCCTCTATGACCTCCTCCTCCTCCTCCTGCTATGCTCTGTGCTTGGGATGGGCGTGTCCTTACTAAGGGCACCTTCTCTGTTTGGGTACATCCTCGCGGGGGTCCTCCTGGGGCCTTCTGGCTTTAATGTCATCAAGGTACTACTAGGGGTGTCACAAACACACACACACACACACACACACACACACCTCACACACACATACTCACAGACACACCCACACCTCTGTAACAGTCATGTTTAGCATGCTGTGACATGCTCTTTTAGATGTCTCGAGGAATGGTAGTGTGGGCTCGTTCGTCACCATTAGATCAATGGCTGTAATGACACAAGTTGTGTGTTTGAGTGGACCACTGTCTGCTGTCAGAGCTCAGAAGCACAGACGCCCATAGGCCACTAAAGACCTTGTGTTGCATCCGTCCCTCCCTCCCTCCCTGCCCTGCGCAGTCAGTGGTCCAGATAGAGACCATGGGAGAGTTTGGAGTCTTCTTCATCATGTTCGTAGTGGGACTGGAGTTCTCACCTGACAAACTGCAAAGAGTGAGAGTCTCTGCCTCCCAGGTGGCTGTCTACCCCCTCTTCACTGCTCTCTCCCCACCCTGTGCCAGGTATGGCGGGTGTCTGTATATGGAGGGAACACCCTCTTGCTGGTGAATGTGGTCACTGGTGTGCTCCTCGGCTGGGTCCTGGGCATGGACGTGAAGCAGAGTGCCTTTGTGGCCAGCTGCCTCTCCCTCTCCAGTACACCACTTGTTGTCCGCTACCTGGAGGCAGAGAGTGAGTAGCAGTTGTGTGTGTGTGTGCGTGCGTGTGTGTCTGTGTGTGTGCGTGTCTGTGTGTCTGTGTGTAAGCCTGTCTATCTGGTATGTGTGTGTGTGGTGCGGCATGTGCTGATTCACACACAGCCGTGGTGTGATGTGGTGTGTTATCACTCGACCCCTGTGCAGGCAGCAGCAGCTCAAGGTCTCCTCTAACTGACCACCGTGAGTTGGTGGGTGCCCCTATACAGTGGAACCTCTCTATAAAGGACACTCTGAATAGAGGCACCTCTCTAATGAGGACACTGTCTGCAGGCCCAACCACAGAGCTGTGTACAAGTATACCTCTGAAGTAGGGACACCTCTCTATACAGGACAGCCAGTGGGGTCTCAATGTTGTCCACTATAGAGAGGTTCCACTGTATACAGAAGATAGACGCATGCACTTGCCATGACTAGTAGTGTGTTGTGGAATGCTGTGCGGTCTGATCTCACTTGCTCCTTCCTGTCATGTCTGGTGACAACTGTCATGTCTGGTGACAACTGTCACGTCTGGTGACAACTGTCATGTCTGGTGACAACTAATCAGCTGGAGGAGGAGCACGCCCACAAAGTGAGGATGTCTCCGCCCTCCTCCTCGGCATGTTGGTGGTGCAGGACATCCAGTTGGGGGCCATTGTGGCCCTCCTCCCTGTTCTGGCCTCACACAGCGGGACCTCCTGGAACAGGGGCATGGGACTGGTCAAGGCGGTGGGCGGGGTGGGTGTGCTGGTGGTGATGGCTCGGGTGTGCTTCAGTCCACGTATGGAACGCTTCCTTCGGTGGGTAAGCCCCTGTGGTGGATTGCAGTAGTATGTGGGCGTAACCAGGGGTTCATGTGTGCCTTCTCCTGTGTGTGTTGCAGTGTGACTAAAGCGTTTGTTGCCCAAAAAGAGGGCATCCTGCTTGCTGCCATTGGAGCGTGCTTTGCAACCATCCTTGTAAGTGTGGGAGTGTGTGTGTGTGTGTGTGTGTGTGTGTGTGTGTGTGTGTGTGTGTGTGTGTGTGTGTGTGTGGTGTGACCTTTGGTGTGGTGTGCAGGTCGTTGGTGTGACCTTTGATGTGGTGTGCAGGTCGCTGATGTGACCTTTGATGTGGTGTGTGCAGGTCGCTGATGTGCTGGGAGTAGCTCTGGAGCTCGGCTGCTTTCTTGCCGGCCTCACCATTGGGGCCAAGGGCCATGGCATTGTGGAAAAGGTGAGTGGCTGTGGCAGAGAGTGGCGTTTTCTTTTGTGGAGTGGAATAGGAGTGAGTGGGTGAGCCTGAGGTGTGCTGTGTTTGTTGTACACACAGGTGGCTCCTCTGGTAGAGCCTGTCAAGGACATCGCTAGTTGTCTGTTCTTTGTCTCCATTGGTGAGCGTGACAGTCATGTGACCTAATGTATCTATAGTGATCGTAATGTGACGTATTGTCTCCATAGTGATGGTAATGTGACTTATTGTCTCCATAGTGATGGTAATGTGACGTATTGTCTCCATAGTGATGGTAATGTGACGTATTGTCTCCATAGTGATGGTAATGTGACGTATTGTCTCCATAGTGATGGTAATGTGACGTGTTGTCTCCATAGTGATGGTAATGTGACGTATTGTCTCCATAGTGATGGTAATGTGACGTATTGTCTCCATAGTGACTGTCATGATAATCCACTTGTTCCACTTGCAGGGTTCCACATCTTCCCCACTTTCCTCATGTCAGAGTTCTACACCATAGCCGTGTTGACAGCCCTAGCCATACTTGTCAAGGTGAGCCAACAGCTCTTGTGTCCACCAGCCCAGGCCCGCCACAATGCTTCCTCTGTGTTCCATCTCTAGTTTGTTTCATCGTTTGCCGTCCTCTGGTGCTTCACCGCTCATCACGGCTGGAGCACCTTAATCATCAGCACTGGCATTGCGCAGATCAGCGAGTTCACATTTGTCCTTGGTAGCCGGGGGCGACGCCTTGGCATTGTTTCCAGAGAAGTGAGTACTAAAGTGATGTATATCTGTTGCCTGGTCTTGCATTAGCCCCTCAACCAACTGCCCTCAAGTGGTGACTGGGCGCCCCCTCCTCGGCTCACACATCTCCCCGGCCTCTCTCCTGTCTTAGGTGTACCTGCTGGTGCTGAGTGCCACTATAGTGAGTCTCCTCCTGTCCCCCATAACCTGGAAGACCGCCCTCACACTGGCTGCCCGGAGGGACCCCACGCTGTGGGGCAAGCTGCCTCCAGCTGGTGGTGGTAGTGCTAAATACGGATGATGGCTGCACGACCAAGCCCGTGGAAGTGGTGTTAGGTGTGCATGACTACATCCGTGGTAGCCGCATGGTTTAGTAAATAGGTTATTGGCATTGCCCATACTACTGTTGTGCTCACATCCCATTCATAGTTCATGGAATAATTTTTTTAACTATCAAGAGCTCCTCAGTGTAACTGAGGAGCTGAACCTTTAGTGTGTGTTCACCTGACAGTGTGGCATCTTATGTATGCAGCGCAAGTTGGATTATTAGGTGTTTGTCAAAGCAAACCCATGCTGTTCCTTTGGTAAAGAATAAGAAACGGTTTATAGTGGATTTTATCTGCTATTTGATAGACAGATAGATAGATAGATAGAAAGATAGATAGATAGATAGATAGATAATTATTTGACAACAGGAATGCTGCATCCACCAGGGTGGGTTTTCATGCAGGTCCTGGGAACAAGGTACAGACAGACACATAGTACTGCATAGTACACATAGTACACATAGTATTTGTCATTCAATTTATGTATTACAAAAACCATCAGCGCCACTGATGAACCATGCCATGTGTGGCAGGATGCAGCAACCCAATGCAGGCAGCACAAGACAAGACTGAAGAGCAAGGTCTGGTTAGGGGTTGTACGCGCATGGCTGAGGCTATTAATCGTTTGCAAGTAGCAGTGGGTAATGCGCGTATAAATACACGGCTTTCCAGCGGTTTCTTTCTGGCAAAAAACGGAGTTTTCCGTAATGTGTGCTTCTACTGCGCACGCTCAGTGACAGGTGGTGGTGTATGGATCGTTGGCGGCCAGGGGATGCGTTCCCCCCCGATGAGAAAGCATCCGGCGTGAAGAAGGGCTCTGTCGTGCTCATCCCACACGCACCAGACGACCCCCCGAAGCCCTTAACGGACGCAAAGCCGGAACACTGTCGCACGGTGTACATCGGGTTCCTCCCTCGGGAGGTGACGGAGAACCACGTGTACGATGCCTTCAACAGCTGTGGGCGGATCGAAGACATCCGTCTGAACAACGTCAAGTGCTTCTGCCATCTGCAGTTCTACCGCAGTACGGCGGTAGACCGGGCCCTGGCGTATCGGGGGTGGTGGTTCAAGATCGGACCCAGCAACACATCAAACCACGTGAGCAAAGTGGTCATCAACTATGCGACCAGTCGTCCGAAAGAGTACCTCCCCTTCAACCGGGGCGTCCTCGCGACCGTGTCCAACCAGCTCAAGGACAAGCTGCAGTTTGACCGCGCTGGCCAGCAGGTGAAGCGATGGATTGAGGCAGGCAACTGCACCCCTGACCTCTCTGCTAGCTTCTTTGCCTTGCTCAGCGCAATCAATGCGAGGGCAAAGCAGGTGATTGAAGGAGCCGAGAAGTACGAGGAGAGCATGCTGGCAATGATGAGGGAAGCACACGAGGGGACCATCGAGAGCTGTGAGCTGCCACTTTAATGCCACGTGTCTTCTCACTGTGTTGGGCATGGGATTGTGTTCAGCTGCACACACACACACACACACACACACACACACACACACTCACACACACACACACACACACACACGCACACACACAGAGAGACACTAGTGTCAGCCATGCGAGACTATACAGAGAGAGAGAGAGAGAGAGAGTTGTGATGGGGCAGTCTTGTGCTGTTCTGTCTTGCTCACATTGGCGTGTGCTCACTTTGAGTGTTCTGCTACAGGTGAGCTTATTGACGAGGTGTTCCAGGCAGCCACCAAGCCTGGGACACTGGAGTCATTTGGACGCCCACAGCAGAACACCATCACCCAGTGGTCCGAGACACTTCGAGTAAGTGTTGGTGAGGGGTGTGGATGTCTTGTATGTGGGCGGTGTGAGGGTGCTGAGTAGCGTGTGAGGGTGAGGTCCAATGGGGTGACGGGGTGTGTCTAACTATCGTTGGCATTAGAAAGGGCGGTTCTCTAGATGTCACTTTTCGACAGGGCAAAGAAGGCCAGTGCATCTAGCCAAAACGTCAGCAAGATTGCCAACAGTCAAAAGCAGGTATCTAGAGAACCGCCTCTTGCTCATGCCTGAACCAGCTGAGAAACCCTTACTTCATATCGTAGACATTGCTACAACGAACCACTGAATCTCCCTCAAAGTGATGTGCTGCGACTTCTAAATTTGATTGCTCAAGAGTTATTGTGATGTCATTGGTGTGACGTGACGTACTCTGAGCACTCAACCAGTAACTTCACTGAAGTAGGGTGGTAGGGTGGGGGGCACCGATATGTGACGCTTTGTTCAGAATAGGCTGCTAGGGACAGTGACTGCCAACTGCTGTGCGTGCGTGTGTGTGCGTGCGTGTGTGTGTGCGTGTGTGTTTGTGTGTGTGTGTGTGTGTGTGTGTGTGCGTGCGTGTGTATAGTGTGCGTGTGTGTAACAAGAATGTGAGGAAAGACATGTACGTACACACACACACACACACACACACACACACACACACACACACACACACACACACACACACACACACACACACACACACACACACTGTTGGCAGTAAAGTAGCCCGTCTGAGCAGCGTCTCCTTTTGATAGGTGTATTGACAATTTGAAAATGTGACTTTCCACAATCTCTCTTTGCATGTGTACCAGGAATATATTGGACAGTTGCAGGAAAAGTTGAAATTATACGAAAGTCAACAACTTGCTTCCACCCAACTCGAAAGCCAGGTCCCAGCTGCTAAGAAGCCAAAGATGACACTAGGTTGGTAGTAGCTCGTTGGCTGGTGGAAAGCACACACGCCATGCCAGCCATCCGTGCGTGCGGTGCAGGTGAGGTAAGTGCTGCTTTCTACTGACTGAGGCATATCGCTGTTCACTCCACGGGGAGAATGTGATATTTAGAGTTTTGTAGTGCGTTTGTGCTAACTAACCAGGTGCCGGCTGCTCACTGCATCCATCAGTGATGGAGCCCGAGCCACCCAGTACTTTCACTAACGCACCTGTATTCGCTTGTAGAACAATGCCTCTGCATTTGCAGTTGCTAAGTCATTCAGTTGCTTTCCAGGCGTGCGACCATGAGGTGAAGCAGTGACTGAAGTGGAGTCAATTTCAGTTTGTTTGTCCCATTGCGGAAAGCGACAATCTAAACTGACCCATCAAATGCAACCTATACCGAAACGCCACCGAGTACGGCAAATTTGATTGGTCAGTTTGATTTTCGTTTTTCGCAGTGAAACACAATCTGAAATAAACTGTAGTTTGCACGTCAGAACTGACTTAGTCTTCCGTGACATAAAATGGCTTCAATTAATTAATCATCAATGATTTTATAGCTGCGAAATAGGGAACTAATTTTTTGCACATAGTAACATACACTGTGTGTGTCTGTGTGTGTGTGTCCTGCTGGTCTGTCCTGGTGTGCCCTAGATGATGGTGATGTGCCTCGAGAAGAAGTGCGCCGGCTGAAGGTGGAATTGGAAGCTTCAAAGACCAGACATATGCAAGAACTCAAGGCAAAGAATGACTATGTGAGAAAGTCTCACCAGCTGAGGAGGGGAGAGGTGGAATATAGAGGGGAGGGATGGGGAGGGGAGTTGCTTCACTCTGTACTACTGTTCGTCCTCAGATTAAACACTTGGAGAGAATATCTTCAGAGTTCAGAGAGGTGAGGTTGTGCACATAAGCGCATAGACTTGTTGCGTGTGCATGCGGCTGGCTGTAGGCGGTCCTATGTGAACAATTGCCTTGCTTGGGCTGATGTACCTCCTCTAGAAACATCCAGAGGAGTGGAGGCTGACATCAGAGAGCCAGATTGCGGCCAGGTTTGCTGACGGCTCTGACAGCAGTGGTGACACCGGACCGCCTAGAGATGCGGACACAGTGACGCTCACTCAGGATGAGATTTCTGTGGCTACCGTCCTGGCTACCTTCCTAGCCGTGCACCCCCTGGGGGCCTCCCTTGGGGAAATAGCCGAGTATGCCCAAGCCTTCAACCCAAAGCTGGACTATGTCTACATCCAGTCTCTGCTGGCCCGTCTGCCCCATGTGTTCCAGCTGAGCACCCAGGAAGGCGACGATGCCAAGTGGTGGTTTCTGGGGTTCCAGAGCGCCTGCCACCTCTTTGACGTCCAGGGCGGGGTTAAACCCGAACCGCAGAACTGATAGGCCCTAACAGGACTCGTAGGAATACGGCAGTTGACCCACGGTGCATCGAGTGTGCCTCTCTTTGTGTGCTGATCAGTTTGTACTGGTCAGTCAGTGAAGCTTTGTAGTTTTACTGATGACGTCATATCGGCTTACGTCCCCGCCAAAAATGTGAGGACGTGCGAACTATGAAAGAGTTGTAGTCGGCGGCAGCGAACAGGCCTGTATGTGACGCAGGATGACGGCGAAGAGAGACGCACGCATGGTCGCCGCCATGCTGGAGGAGATGCGGCTGAAGGCGAGCTTCATGAGAAACAATGAACTTTCGCGGGAGGAGGTAAGTGAAACGCGCTCGCTGACCCTTAGGACTCGTTTGGGGAGCAGAGCTTTACCGGTAGATCACATCAGCCGTCGTGTGGTGCTGCAGGTTCGTTGGCGGTGGAGCAGCGGTAGTTGGGCTGGTCTGGAGAACGTGATGGACCAGGAGGTCCGTGGCGGGGGAGAGGGGTCCGGCTCTTGCGAGCATGCGAGCCAAACCGCGCTGGGGGTGTGGGGGAGGAGGACAAGGAGGGCCAATCTGCGAAGGTCCATTAGCGCCGACACCCTGGCTGGCAGTGCTTTAAACTCGAGTATCAGCGTTGGCGAGTGCCGGGGCTGTTGGAACTCTTCCCGGCTCTCGGGCCGCCGCTCCGAAGTGGGCGGGGTCGACTCTCCAACGGCAAAGGCAGGCTCCATCACAGGCTGCCTGAGCAGGTCCTTATGCAGTGCCGCGGTCTGCGACTCAACGACAATAAATGCGGAGACGGCGAACGAGACAAAGAGCACAATGAACTCGGAGTTCGATGCGAAGGAGGGAACGGAAAGGGAATTCCCAAGTGGTCATGTAATAACAGGATGCTTGGAGGGAGACGTGTGGCGTGGTCCGGGCGTGAAGAGGAGCCATTCTGTGACGGAGCGGCTGCATCATGCCTCGATTAGGGCCACATCTCTGCGGAGTGACCTCCTCGCTCTTCTTGTCCAAGCTGAGATAGAGGACCAGGGCCTGCAGGAGGCAGCCCGAAAGGTGGTTGCAGCCAAAAGGTTTGGGGATGGGGAGTTGGAGGCAGAGGGGGAGAGGGAGCTCCTTCTCGGCAGGGAGAGGAGGGAGGCCGTCCTGTCAAAAGCGGAGGCGATGACTACACACAGCCGCACTCGACCACCAGCAGGAGACGCTCCTGTGCCGACGGCTACATTGACTCTCAGCGGTAAGGGACTTGAAGATACAATCTGTCTGTTGGAAGGACTTCAATCTCTGTTTGCTCCGCCTTGCTCATACAGATTTGCATGTTACCGTTTCAACTGAGAACTCATCAGTCCTCGGTGGAAGCAGACCGCAGTATTGTGTACGTGACCCCTTCCTCTGTCTTGTCCGGGACACTGTGGGAGGGTCCGTGGTAGCCACAGAGGTTGAGCAGCTCACTGGGGGGCCGGGGAGCGGCAGTGGCGAGCTAGTATTTCACAGCACTATGAGATGGTGTGTGTGTGTGTGTGTGTGTGTGTGTGTGTGTGTGTGTGTGTGTGTGTGTGTGTGTGTGTGTGTGTGTGTGTGTGTGTGTGTGTGTGCTTGCACTATTAGTAAATGGCTATACAAATGCAAAGTCTTGTGTGTCATGCTGCAGGGCGGAGCAGAGTGCTGATTTCAGGTTACGTGTTGAACTGTACCATCTGGTGAGTGGGTAGCTATAGCAGTATGCACCATATACTATCAATGACAACCCACCCAGCGAGAGGTTGTGTCTAATGTCATACACCTTCCCTATTTCAGCCAGCTCCCCCAGTCTGTGGGACATTGGACCACTCCACAGCTCAGCGCAAGGGGGTCCCCAGTCTTCTGAGCAGAGCCCTGTTGTCCTCCCCCATCAAGTCCTGGAGGAGGAGGTCCACCAAACACAGAAGAAAGGGGCCGTCCCAGGGAAGGACAGCAGGCAGTGAGAGGCAAGGTGTGTGAGCTACCAGTTGTGTGGACCCACCACCATGGGCTGTCACCAACACTGGTTGATCTCAACCTCATGCAGATGTGGGCTCTAGTCGGTTCAACCTGGTCGGCCATGTTGAAGTGAATGTAGATGATGGGGAGGGGCACCAGGTGGCCTGTCTTGGGCCCAGGTTCCAAATTGAATTTGATGTCAGTTTTGAACCAGAGTGGGAAGAGGACTGTACTCTGGGGGGCTTCCTGGTGAGTGTACGAGTTCTCATCGCTGACTGCATAAGCCCCAGTCAGCCATCTGGTTGTGTGTGCTGCTGTACGTCTGTCACTGCAGACGGTGCAGAGTGGGCGGGGCTGGGAGGTGCTGTGGTGCCTGCTCTGTGGACCCTTCCTCTACTTCTGGAGCTACCCAGAGGAGGTGGAACAGAGCAAGGTTGGCCCTGCATGTGATATCCAGTATGACGACATCACTGCCATCACTGTTGCCACCAGGACTTTGGTCCACTGTCCTCGCTAACAGAGCAATACCAGTGCTAGACTATGGTGTGGTAGGCTAGTGGGTGTAGTCGTAGTGAATGTAATGTGTCGTGGCTGTATGTCGATGAATAATGCCAATTATTTGTGACCGCATGCAACATATGCATTGTGTTACTTTCCACCTCTCTGTAGATACCAAGCCACCACATTGACCTGCGTCACTGCAAAGAATTGGCTCTTTCAGCTTCAAAGGAAGTGTGTGTGAGAAAGAATGCCATATTGCTGAGACTGTCAGAGGGAGTTGCCCTGTTGGTGGCAAACAGCAAGGCGGAGCAGGGCAGGTGGATCGCAGCTCTGAACAAAGTCATCAGCACTGCACTCACGTGGAAACAAGCATAGCAAAAGTGCATGTTTTGCAATGCTTGTGAATCCTTGGAACCTCAGAAATTAGTATAGTGGTATAGCTTACTCCCACTATTAGCTTGAATGAATATGAGCTATAGGTTGAATGAATTCACGATGCATATGTAAAATGTGTGTAAAAAAGAAAGGTATGTATACGTATAAATCCCCTAGATTACGGACTTTAGGATGTTCCTAAAAATGCACCACCATCTACTCACTCCGGCAGGACAGCTCATCAGTCTAGGGGACACTGAACAGCAGGAGGTCAAGATGGGGGATGGTCGCTGATGTTCCTCACATCCACTTCCACCTTGGAGACACTCTGTCTCTCCGCCACTGCAGCTCAGTCACCAGTAGAGTACACCCGTTGAGGGTGGGGGGAGGGGTCCATGACACAAACTAACTACCACTTCTTCAAATTGGTCGGCACCCTCACACTCAATGGGGCATGCTCTGGGACTGTAGCAGAGTAGGGTGCACTGGAGAATGTGATGAAACTCGGCAGACACTCAAACTCATCCAATGCTGTCACTGAAAGATTACTAGCATATCAATCCAGTGCACACGACACACCATTGGTGTGTTTCGGCCAATTCCAGGCCTCATCAGGCATGCTGGGAGTAGGGTGATGCCACCAATGTACTGATTACAAGTGTACACAGTAATGTGTCATGTAACCACATGCTGTACATCACTGGGTCTTTGATCAACTTAAAAATCAAGTTAAAAACTAACAGGACTGCCAACTTGTCACTACTTGGTGAAGTATTACTCAGTGCTTCTCAGTGCATAAACACACTGAACAGACATACGCACAGCAGATGCACACCACCACCACACACACACTCACCACTTACACTGACTGTGCACATAAGGTAGAGACATAATACAGCAAGTGTAGATCCACTTCAGAAAACACAGAGAGGGAGTGCTTTCCATACACAGCGGCAGGCAGACTGACTACAAAACGGGGTGTCATGGCTAAGATGTGTCTGAACCATTGCAGTGACCTTCCTAGAGGGGCTCACCAAGCCTACAGTTGTTGCTGCCACTTGCCGTGACAGCGGCGTGAGGACTGCCGGGATAGGAGAAGCCGCAGCAGGCCCTAAAATCGTGCTTGAAGAACAAGTGTAACACAATCTGCACTACCCTGTAAGTATATCCAATATGCCTGACTTGCGTCTAGGAGCTAGGGTACTCTCCAGCGAAAGACTAGCAGCTACACATTAAGCAGAACAGGCAGTCCAGGGCAAGTATTCTTACCTTGGAACCCTAGCTGACCACGTCTCAAAGGGTGCACTGTTCATATGGATAGCAGCTGTGTCAAAGAAGAGGCTGAGCGCGTTGCAAGGCGTGACTACTATGTAATTGTCCTGCGTAGCCAGCACGCGGCCATTTTAAAGTATGACCAATACAAAAACGCCTAGCTAGACAGCTTTCGCCGCATACAACCGTTCTCTCCTACGCGACTAGCTCGTACGCTGCAAGCAGTCTGGAACAGCATGACAGAAGGAATTCTTAGACTAACAGTGCCAGAGCGATCTTCACACAGCTTGGTGCGACTAAGACATTTAGATAACAGCTGCGCAAATTTCACTAAACAAAACAAGCGCGTACCGCCACAAGAAGCCAGTCGGCTGTTCCTCTCTCTCCGTGCAAACGTTCCATTCCAAATTGGCACATTCCCATTCCAAATTCCCACAGTGACAAAGGTAAGCACACCCTTCTCAGATAGCTGGTTGCCAAGAATATTCATAAACTCTCCATCTCCATCATCTCTGCAAGTTACAAATATAGGAG
Organism: Aplysina aerophoba; assembly: GCA_949841015.1. Classification (NCBI taxonomy): domain Eukaryota; kingdom Metazoa; phylum Porifera; class Demospongiae; order Verongiida; family Aplysinidae; genus Aplysina; species Aplysina aerophoba. Next base: position 147,396 of record OX465048.1, on the reverse strand, counting down.
GGAAAAACCACCAAAATCCTCCATAATACAGTATCTATCTTCATGATCACCTGGTAAGCACTAGCCCAAGGATTTTCACAATAATTCAGACACTACGGTGAGTATACAACCACCTACATCAGTGTCTATCCTGATCAAATGATGTGCTCACACCAATGCCTTAATTCTCATGCATGCAAGTATACTTACCTGTGAAACACGGCCAGCGGGGCAGGAGGGTCCTGCTGAAGGTGCTGTGTGGCCAGCATCACTGATAGGTCTCACGACAGGGTACCAGAGTGCTGCATTGGAGGAAGCACACAGAGTTTGCTCCAACCATGCACCGTGCACATCCACACGCTCACATTCACACACATGCACAAACACACAAACACACACACCTTGCTCTTCCTTCTTCTTGCAACTTTTTTAACTGCAGCAAGATGGTCTTCAGGGCAGGAGCTTAGAACAAGGAGGCAAGTGCAAGGTCCCGCATCACATGTTAGTGTCCACTCCAACCATCTCCACCAGCCGCACAGCACCCTCGTGGTCGTCGGGGAGACCACGACCTCTAACCTACAGTGAACATGCAAGTACGCATGTGGTGATGTAACACAGCATCTCTGCTAAATATACAGCCCATTCGCGCTATTATACACTGACTTCTGCCTGTGTGAAAAGGCATTTCAGAGGAAGTGTCAAGAATCAAAGGAGAACCACAATGCAGGGCTTTGCACGCCGCAAACAGGGTAGTCAGGTGGTGTCCGGCGTCTCTATCCCACTCATGTCGGCATTTCACGCAGCTGAGACAGCACACACACACGCAAGACTATACTCCAATGTGCTAGGGACTGCACAGGCAACTACAATCTAAACAGCTTGACACTTTCAATGTACATACAACTGGTAATAGCTACAATCAAATCTTCCTGTGTTGTCACGGGTTGTGAGTAAGTTGGCAGACATTGCAATTCGTAAGTACGAGTCAATCCTCTCCAACTTGAAGCAGTGTTGTTTGCATTTCACTCACTTCTGCCAACTCTGGATCTTCCGGTTGCAGCCAGCAAACATTTACTGCAGTGCCAGCCAGAATCTCGCCATTGCACTGCCTCTCAATAACTCTCATCTGTTCAGGTGTCAGGCTTTTCGTGTTGAGTTCAATTAAGGACTTGTTGTCTTCTCCAATCGCGAGGTTCCTAAATATGTGAAAGATGAAGGACACCATTACTCTGGCATCGTGGACACAACAGCTACAACCAATGTCTAAATTACAAGACACTTGATTCTTGCCCACGATGCCACCTCACCATGAGGTAGTCTTGAAGCCATACAGCTTGTCTGCGACAGCAGTGATCAAGTGTTACTTCATACAGTGTAGTACACCATACCCACACCTTTTTATTCAGTCACTGAAACGTCTGAATTACTTTAAAATGTGCACTAGTGTGTACCAAAAGGGTCACGACTGATGTACCTAGCCACTCAGGACTCTACATACAGTATACTAGTCTCACATAGTCAGATACCTTTCTGTCTCCATTTTTGCAACACCCGCATCCCTCCCCCCCCCCCTACACACACAATTGGGTACAGTACATACGGATTTACTGTCTGGAAAGACACATGAAGGAGGTACGTGGTCTTACTGCCGACTAACCTGAGTGCTGCTGCATGTGGTCAAACCGACGTCTCCAGTCGACCTCCTCGTGCACCTCACTGCCCTCCTCCAGAGGTTGAACCGTGTAATGCACTGCTTGTGGGCTTGCGCAGCACACGAAGGACAGCACGGCCTCCTATGGTGCCCCAGTCGACTGGCTGTGGGGGTAGGGACACACACGACATAAACCCTCAGGCTAACACAGCATGCAGGCACACGCACACACCGTGTGAGCCTTAACCACAAACCTGCATAGCGTACACGAACTTGCATAGCAAGTTAAGTCGCGCTACATACCTGTCCGCCTCTCTCAGGAAACAGGACGGTGTCCTACAAGACAACCTCGTAGCAATCTCGCCCATCAAATCGGGCAGGCTTGCATGACAACACACGCGTTGCCAAGGACGTGGCATACGAATTCCTCTGGCAAGCAAACGACATCACACGCGATGAGCTGAAAAACAGCGTAGTCAAAGAAGAGGCTGAGCGCGTTGCAAGGCGTGACTACTATGTAATTGTCCTGCGTAGCCAGCACGCGGCCATTTTAAAGTATGACCAATACAAAAACGCGTGGCTAGACAGCTTTCGCCCCGCATACAACCGTTCTCTCCTGCGCGACTAGCTCGTACGCTGCAAGCAGTCTGGAACAGCATGACAGAAGGAATTCTTAGACTAACCGTGCCAGAGCGCTCTTGACACAGCTTGGTGCGACTAGGACATTTAGATAACAGCTGCGCAAATTTCACTAACCAAAACAAGC
>OX465048.1:127500-140000 GCA_949841015.1 Aplysina aerophoba | reverse complement strand
ATCCAATGCTGTCACTGAAAGATTACTAGCATATCAATCCAGTGCACACGACACACCATTGGTGTGTTTCGGCCAATTCCAGGCCTCATCAGGCATGCTGGGAGTAGGGTGATGCCACCAATGTACTGATTACAAGTGTACACAGTAATGTGTCATGTAACCACATGCTGTACATCACTGGGTCTTTGATCAACCTAAAAATCAAGTTAAAAACTAACAGGACTGCCAACTTGTCACTACTTGGTGAAGTATTACTCAGTGCTTCTCAGTGCATAAACACTCTGAACAGACATACGCACAGCAGATGCACACCACCACCACACACACACTCACCACTTACACTGACTGTGCACATAAGGTAGAGACATAATACAGCAAGTGTAGATCCACTTCAGAAAACACAGAGAGGGAGTGCTTTCCATACACAGCGGCAGGCAGACTGACTACAAAACGGGGTGTCATGGCTAAGATGTGTCTGGACCATTGCAGTGACCTTCCTAGAGGGGCTCACCAAGCCTACAGTTGTTGCTGCCACTTGCCGTGACAGCGGCGTGAGGACTGCCGGGATAGGAGAAGCCGCAGCAGGCCCTAAAATCGTGCTTGAAGAACAAGTGTAACACAATCTGCACTACCCTGTAAGTATATCCAATATGCCTGACTTGCGTCTAGGAGCTAGGGTACTCTCCAGCGAAAGACTAGCAGCTACACATTAAGCAGAACAGGCAGTCCAGGGCAAGTATTCTTACCTTGGAACCCTAGCTGACCACGTCTCAAAGGGTGCACTGTTCATATGGATAGCAGCTGTGTCAAAGAAGAGGCTGAGCGCGTTGCAAGGCGTGACTACTATGTAATTGTCCTGCGTAGCCAGCACGCGGCCATTTTAAAGTATGACCAATACAAAAACGCCTAGCTAGACAGCTTTCGCCGCATACAACCGTTCTCTCCTACGCGACTAGCTCGTACGCTGCAAGCAGTCTGGAACAGCATGACAGAAGGAATTCTTAGACTAACAGTGCCAGAGCGATCTTCACACAGCTTGGTGCGACTAGGACATTTAGATAACAGCTGCGCAAATTTCACTAACAAAAACAAGCGCGCGTACCGCCACAAGAAGCCAGTCGGCTGTTCCTCTCTCTCCGTGCAAATGTTCCAATCCAAATCGGCACATTCCCATTCCAAATTCCCACAGTGACAAAGGTAAGCACACCCTTCTCAGATAGCTGGTTGCCAAGAATATTCATAAACTCTCCATCTCCATCATCTCTGCAAGTTACAAATATAGGAGGGAAAAACCACCAAAATCCTCCATAATACAGTATCTATCTTCATGATCACCTGGTACGCACTAGCCCAAGGATTTTCACAATAATTCAGACAGTATGGTGACTATACAACCACCTACATCAGTGTCTATCCTGATCAAATGATGTGCTCACACCAATGCCTTAATTCTCATGCATGCAAGTATACTTACCTGTGAAACACGGCCAGCGGGGCAGGAGGGTCCTGCTGAAGGTGCTGTGTGGCAGCATCACTGATAGGTCTCACGACAGGGTACCAGAGTGCTGCATTGGAGGAAGCACACAGAGTTTGCTCCAACCATGCACCGTGCACATCCACACGCGCACATTCATACACATGCACAAACACACAAACACACACACCTTGCTCTTCCCTCTTCTTGCAACTTTTTAACTGCAGCAAGATGGTCTTCAGGGCCAGAGCTTAGAACAAGGAGGAAGGTGCAAGGTCCCGCATCACATGTTAGTGTCCACTCCAACCATCTCCACCACCCGCACAGCACCCTCGTGGTCGTCGGGGAGACCACGACCTCTAACCTACAGTGAACATGCAAGTACGCATGTGGTGATGTAACACAGCATCTCTGCTAAATATACAGCCCATTCGCGCTATTATACACTGACTGCTGCCTGTGTGAAAAGGCATTTCAGAGGAAGTGTCAAGAATCAAAGGAGAACCACAATGCAGGGCTTTGCACGCCGCAAACAGGGTAGTCAGGTGGTGTCCGGCGTCTCTATCCCACTCATGTCGGCATTTCACGCAGCTGAGACAGCACACACACACGCAAGACTATACTCCAATGTGCTAGGGACTGCACAGGCAACTACAATCTAAACAGCTTGACACTTTCAATGTACATACAACTGGTAATAGCTACAATCAAATCTTCCTGTGTTGTCACGGGTTGTGAGTAAGTTGGCAGACATTGCAATTCGTAAGTACGAGTCAATCCTCTCCAACTTGAAGCAGTGTTGTTTGCATTTCACTCACTTCTGCCAACTCTGGATCTTCCGGTTGCAGCCAGCAAACATTTACTGCAGTGCCAGCCAGAATCTCGCCATTGCACTGCCTCTCAATAACTCTCATCTGTTCAGGTGTCAGGCTTTTCGTGTTGAGTTCAATTAAGGACTTGTTGTCTTCTCCAATCGCGAGGTTCCTAAATATGTGAAAGATGAAGGACACCATTACTCTGGCATCGTGGACACAACAGCTACAACCAATGTCTAAATTACAAGACACTTGATTCTTGCCCACGATGCCACCTCACCATGAGGTAGTCTTGAAGCCATACAGCTTGTCTGCGACAGCAGTGATCAAGTGTTACTTCATACAGTGTAGTACACCATACCCACACCTTTTTATTCAGTCACTGAAACGTCTGAATTACTTTAAAATGTGCACTAGTGTGTACCAAAAGGGTCACGACTGATGTACCTAGCCACTCAGGACTCTACATACAGTATACTAGTCTCACATAGTCAGATACCTTTCTGTCTCCATTTTTGGCAACAGCCGCATCCCTCCCCCCCCCCTACACACACAATTGGGTAGAGTACATACGGATTTACTGTCTGGAAAGACACATGAAGGAGGTACGTGGTCTTACTGCCGACTAACCTGAGTGCTGCTGCATGTGGTCAAACCGACGTCTCCAGTCGACCTCCACGTGCACCTCACTGCCCTCCTCCAGAGGTTGAACCGTGTAATGCACTGCTTGTGGGCCTTTGCGCAGCACACGAAGGACAGCACGGCCTCCTATGGTGCCCCGGTCGTCTGGCTGTATGGGGTAGGGACACACACACGACATAAACCCTCAGGCTAACACAGCATGCAGGCACACGCACACACCGTGTGAGCCTTAACCACAAACCTGCATAGCGTACACGAACTTGCATAGCAAGTTAAGTCGCGCTACATACCTGTCCGCCTCTCTCAGGAAACAGGACGGTGTCCTACAAGACAACCTCGTAGCAATCTCGCCCATCAAATCGGGCAGGCTTGCATGACAACACACGCGTTGCCAAGGACGTGGCATACGAATTCCTCTGGCAAGCAAACGACATCACACGCGATGAGCTGAAAAACAGCGTAGTCAAAGAAGAGGCTGAGCGCGTTGCAAGGCGTGACTACTATGTAATTGTCCTGCGTAGCCAGCACGCGGCCATTTTAAAGTATGACCAATACAAAAACGCGTGGCTAGACAGCTTTCGCCCCGCATACAACCGTTCTCTCCTGCGCGACTAGCTCGTACGCTGCAAGCAGTCTGGAACAGCATGACAGAAGGAATTCTTAGACTAACCGTGCCAGAGCGCTCTTGACACAGCTTGGTGCGACTAGGACATTTAGATAACAGCTGCGCAAATTTCACTAACCAAAACAAGCGCGCGTACCGCCACAAGAAGCCAGTCGGCTGTTCCTCTCTCTCCGTGCAAATGTTCCATTCCAAATCGGCACATTCCCATTCCAAATTTAATATTCCATTTCCCCCCGACTTACGAACAGGCGCACAAAGCTATGTACGCAGCTGCACGATGCAACTTTGACCAAATTTACATCTAAATATCTTTAAGGAACTGTCTGTGAAGATGTAAATATGTAAAAAAAAAACAAAAAATTAAAAATATTATTCTGATATATTATATATATATATTTGTCTATACTATTTGTTGATAAAAAGTGTGCATAAGTTGCTCCTCAGAAGGTCCAACCCGGTTCTCGACAGATACGGTTCAATTCCATTGGGGGAGACCAGCCACCGGTATCCCAGTCCCCCCCTAATGGGGCCGGCACTACAGTGCCGTGTGGCTGACCTTGCCGCTCGCATGGCGTACACGACTTTGGTTTCGAACCCTGGAGATTTGGATTGGCACGCTGAGTGATAGCACAACTCGCCACCGCGGCGCACCTATTTAGGTAAATTGATTTCTCCTACTTATACTTAAAGCATTGGCATAGGTCCTATACCTCTAATGTATTAGCGCGCGCGCGGTGGTAAAAAGAGCGTAACGGTCGCGACCTGGAACGACTAAAGACCACGGATAGGCTTGTTTCGAGGTGTTGAGTGCGACAACATTCCCAAAGGCTCCCTGGAGTGCACGTAAGGGAAAGGCCCTTGTTCTTGTATCTTGCACGGGACATGAGAACAAAGGCGCGCCCGACTATGTAGCATGGACGAGCGTTGGCGCGCGAGGGCGAAGTGGAGCAGTGGGCGGAGGATGAGGTGGAGAGAGAGCTGGCGGAGATCGATGAGTGGATCGCTTGAGTAGTTTGCTGGGCTGGAAGAGAAGGAGGAGGAAGAGGAGAGCGGGTCTTCGGTTCATTGCTCAGATAACTGTTTGCGCGAGTATTACTCGCTAGAGTGGTGTTCATCGAAGGTGTGAGGGCTTTTAAACACAAGAAGTGCATTCTGGAGAGATGGATAGGCTTGTTTCGAGGTGTTAAGTGCGACAACATTCCCAAAGGCTCCCTGGAGTGCACGTAAGGGAAAGGCCCTTGTACTTGTATCTTGCACGGGACATGAGAACGAAGGCGCGCCCGACTACGTATGAGCGAGCGTGGGCGTACGGCGAAGTGGAGCAGTGGGCGGTGGATGAGATGGAGAGAGAGCTGGCGGAGATCGATGAGTGGATCGCTTGAGCAGTTTGCTGGGCTGGTAGAGAAGGAGGATGAGGAGGAGAGTGGGTCTTCGGTTCATTGCTCAGAGAACTGTTTGCGCGAGTATAGTTGCTAGAGTAGTGTTCGATGAAGGTGCGAGCCTGGCTTTTAAACACGAGCCTTGAAGGTGCGTTTGTGTGCGTTGTGTGTGTGTGTGCGCGTATGTGGATGTGTAAGTATGTATTGTATGTGTGTTGTGTGTGTGTGTGTGTGTGTGTGTGTGTGTGTGGTGTGTGTGTGTGCTTGTGTGTGCGTGTAGTGTATGCATGTGTGTGGTGTGTGTGGGTGTGTTTGTGTGGGTGTGGGTGTGGGTGTGGGCGGGTGTGTGGGTGTGGATATGGGTGGATGTCAGTGAGGGTATTGTATTGCATTGTATAGAGGTGTGTGGGAAGTAGGTGTGTGTGCGTATGTTCATGTTGTGTGTGTGTGAAGTGTGTGTGCATGTGTGTTGTGTGTATATGTGTAGTGTGTGTTTGTGTGCGTGTGTGTGTGTGTGTGTGTGTGTTTGTTTGTGTGTTTGTGTGTTTGTGTGTGTGTGTGTGTTTGTGTGTGTGTGTGTATGTTAGTGTGTTTGTGTTTGTGTGTGTGTGTGTGTTTGTGTGTGTGTGTATGTTAGTGTGTGTGTGTGTGTGTGTTTCCTGTGTGTTGTGTGTGCGTGTTGTGTGTACATGTGTGTGTTGTGTGTGCATGTGTGTTGTGTGTATATGTGTGCTTTGTGTTGTGTGTGTGAGTGTTTGTGTGTGTGTAGGGTGTGTCTGTGTGTGTATGTGTGTGCGTGTGTGCATGTGTGTGGCGTGTGTGTTTGCTTGTGTGTTCTGTGTTCTGTGCGTGTAGTGTGTATGCATGTGTGTTAGCTGCTATTGTGTGTGTGTGTGTGTGTGTGTGTGTGTGTGTGTGTGTGTGTGTGTGTGTGTGTGTGTGTGTGTGTGTGTGTGTTGAGTGTGCGTGTGTGTTTGTGTGGGTGTGGGTGTGTGGGTGCGTGTGTGTTCATTGTGTGTTGTGCTGTGTGTATGTTGTGTGTGTGTGTGTGTGTGTGTATGCATGTGTGTGGTGTGTGTGTGCTTGTGTGTTGTGTGTGCATGTAGTGTGTATGCTGTGTGTTATGTGTGTGTGTGTGTGTGTGTGTGTGTGTGTGTGTGTGTGTGTGTGTGTGTGTGTGTGTGTGTGTGTGTGTGTGTGGTCTGTGTTGTGTGTGTGTAGTGTGTGTGTGTGCGTGTGTGTGTGTGGTTTGTGTGTGCGTGTGGTGTGTGTGGGTGTGTTTGTGTGTGGGTGTGTGGGTGGGTGTGGGTGTATGTGTGCATGTGTGTGGTGTGTGTGTTGTGTGTGCGTGTAGCGTGTGTAGTGTGTGTCTGTGTGTGTATGTGTGTGTGTGTGCGTGTGTGCATGTGTGTGGCATGTGTGTTTGCTTGTGTGTTGTGTGTTCTGTGTGTGTGTGTGCTTGTGTGTTGTTTGTGTGTGTATGTGTGTGTGTGTAGTGTGCACATGTGTTGCGTGTATGTTTGTGTGTGTGTGTGTGTGTCTGTGTGTGTGTGTGTGTGTGTGTGTGTGTGTGTGTGTGTGTGTGTGTGTGTGTGTGTGTGTGTGTGTGCGTGTGTGTGTGCTTGTGTGTTGTCTCTCTGTGTATGCATGTGTGTGTGTGTGTGCACTACTGATGAAATGGCTATACATCTGCAATATCTTGTGTTTGTCGTGCTGCAGGGCAGAGCAGAGTGCTTATATTTCAGGTTACGTGTTGAACTGTACCATCTGGTGAGCGGGTAGCTATAGCAGTATGCACCATACTATCAATGACAACCCACCCAGCAAGACGTTTTGTCTAATGTTTTATACCTTCCCCACTTCAACCAGCTTCCCCAGTCTGCGGGACATTGGACCTCTCCACAGCTCAGCGCAGGGGGTTCCTTCTGAGCAGAGCCCTGTTGTCCTCCCCCCTCAAGTCCTGGAGGAGGAGGTTCACCAAACACAGAAGAAAGTGGCCGTCCCAGGGAAGGACAGCAAGCAGTGAGAAGCAAGGTCTGTGAGCTACTAGTTGTGTAGACCCACCACCATGGGCGGTCACCCACACTGGTTGACGTCAACCTCATGCAGATGTGGTCTCCACGATATCTAGTCAGTTTAACCTGTTCAGCCATGTTGAAGTGAATGCAGATGGTGGGGAGGGGCACCAGGTGGCCTGTCTTGGGCCCAGGTTCCAAATTGAATTTGATGTCAGTTTTGAACCAGAGCAGAAGAGAAATGTACTCTGGTGAGTATACATGTTACCATCGCTGACTGCACCCGGCCATCAAGCTACGTGTGCTGCTGTACTCCTGTCACTGCAGACGATGCAGAGTGGGAGAGGCTGGGAGGTGCTGTGGTGCCTGCTCCGAGCACACTTCTCCACTTCTGGGGCTACCCAGAGGAGGTGGAACAGAGCAAGGATGGCCCTGCATGTGATATCCAGTATGACGGCGTCACTGCCATCACTGTTGCCACCAGGACTTTGGTCCACTGTCCTTGCTAAGAGAGCAATACCAGTGCTAGACTATGGTGTGGTAGGCTAGTGGGTGTAGTCGTAGTGAATGTAATGCGTCGTGGCTGTATGTCGATGAATAGTGTCAATTATTTGTGACAGCATGCAACATATGCATTGTGTTACTTTCCACCTCTCTGTAGATACCAAGCCACCACATTGACCTGTGTCACTGCAAAGAATGGACTCTTTCAGCTTCAAAGGAAGTGTGTGTGAGAAAGAATGCCATATTGCTGAGCCTGTCAGAGGGAGTTGCCCTGTTGGTGGCAAACAGCAAGGCGGAGCAGGGCAGGTGGATCGCAGCTCTGAACAAAGTCATCAACACTGCACTCACGTGGAAACAAGCATAGCTCACGGCTGTATGTATACAGACTCCATCAAGTGACGCTAACTATTGGATCTATGAGGATGCATGGATGTGATGTGTGCATGTCATGTGATGATTGAGATGAGCTGCCAAAAGTGCATGTTTTGCAATGCTTGTGAATCCTCGGCACCTCTGAGATTAGTACAGTTAATTGTATAGGTTGAATGAATTCACGATGCATATGTAAAAAGTGTATATATATATATTCTACCAGTTAAGCACACCAGTCACGGAGACTCATCGCGTTCATGTTGAAACAAGGTAAACTGATTTGTGAGCAGACATATAGACGATGGTAGCAGAGTCTCAAGACACTTGGGCTCATAGGTCGTGGCCCTGTGTCAACTGAGTCTCCACTAACATTTGCCCACATGCAATCAATTTGCCTCCATGTAGTGGATTGCTCGAGTGTGAACACTAGGTGGCATGTGCATGATACTGTCCGTACAGGTGTGAAGTAAGTAAAACTGAACAAGTCTGTCCATCCAGTGGACTGCTTGCCAACAGAGCTCCCCGTGCACCCAGCCCACGGCAAGTGAGCATACCTTGAGCAGCATATTATACAAATTCCAAAGCAAACATGTTTCATAGTACAACAATCTATGCCATATGGATCCAGAAAAACTAATGCTGGAGACACACTACAGCTCAGCAGGGCTGTCATGCATCAGTCCACTTTGTGAGGGGGACAATGCTGTCACGTCTCCTCCTCCTCCTGCTTGCTACAGTATGCCGCCACGTCACCCGTTCCCAGAGTGTGGGGACAGGAGATGTCGTTGTGAAGGACAGCGATGCTTGCATTGCCACCAAAGTCCACCTCATCCAGACTCTTGACCTTTGCGTGTGTAAGGTCGGTTCGCAGCATCATGGACAGGGTACCCTTTGCATCAAACTTGAAGGCGAGGAGTCGGAAGCCGAGGTAAGTGGGGTCAGAGCGTGTGATGCCTACAGGGGGGGACACAGGACGGGGGGGGGGGACACAGGATGGGGGGGGTACATCATTGTTGAGGGTCATTCATCCCGGACAGGAGCCAGTGACGTACAGGACAACACCGGCACTGAACTCAATACCCAGCCTAATTTGAGGTGGCAATACATACTGGTTTGGCCTGGGCAATAGTAGAGATTGACTCTAAAGAGACACAGTCAGCAACGGGTGGTCAGTCCAAACAGCTTACTGGCCACTGTCAGTGAAACAACACTGGTGCTCAGCAGCACGAATACAGTGGAACCTTTCTATGAAGGACACCAGCTGGCTGCTCTGTACAGAGAGGTCTCCCTAATTCTGTTGTTGGGACTGCAGACAGTGTCCTCATTAGAGAAGTGTCCCTTAGTCAGAGTGTCCTCACAGAGAAGTCCCACTGTATGCAGTGCAGAAGCAACAACACATTTGAGAGTCTCTCCAGTGCATAGGCGGGGAGGGAAGATATTTCTATTTATTGGGCACTGCAACCTCGTATTTGTGCCCCCACAAAATGAAACTTGTGGGGGCCTCTGCCCTCTGTGCCCCCATGGTTCCACTGCCTATGCAGTGGTCAGCCCACAAGCCACAAACATGCACACTGGGCCTGGCCTTGTGGGCAGGCCCGTCACATCACATGGTTGGACAGATTCAATAATGGGGTCACCTTCCCTTCCAACCTGGTATATAGCACGAGATGATGAGGGACACACCTGCATTAGTGGATATAGACCCCTTGTCATCACCCTTTCCACTCTCATCACTAGAAGGTGCGGCTGGGGGTGTGTCCCCACTGGCAGTGATAGGGTCTGTGTGGGGGTGGGGGGGAGGCAATGAAATCGTAAATCAGATGGTAGTGTGTTCAACGCGACAGTGTGTACATGGACGTCATGTAGGTTCCACCTGCTGCACTGCCACGCCACACTCACTCGTGTCTCCGCCTTGAGTTGGCGTGCTGTCGTCACCATTATCATCTTTGTCATCCTTCTCGTTGCCCGAGATGCCAGCAGTCAGCGTCTCCTGCACGGTGACCTGCACCTTGGCCGACTGGTAGAGGTGAGACACCACAAACAACACGCCACCATGGCGCTTGGCATCCTTCACTATGGGGTGGTCCATGTTGAGCATGCCCTTGAAGGTGCCCTTAAACACCTCATCTCTAAGGTTCCAAACGATCCGCTTCACTTGGCCAAACTCCGCCTTGAGCGTTTTCTGTTCGCCAATGTCAAAATTCACCCCGAAAGCGACAAGCGCCGTCTTCACGTCCGCATCCAGGCCTACACTGTCATTGACGCCCCTTGAAAACGTGGCATCATCGTACAAGACCACCTCTTCCGTGTTGATCTTGGCTGAGGAGGTAAGGACGTCGTTGATGTTAACACCCGAGTAGACAAGACGGTGTTTACGCCACGGCTTCCACTTGCTGGGCGTCCTCTCGTACATCAGGACATCGCCCATCTTCAGATCCACCGCCTCGTCCAGCGAGATGGGGATGACATCGTGCAAGATCCCCTTCACCGTGTACTCCAACACAGTACTGCCAGCCATTGCGCTGGCCACGAGTTGTCGAAAAACCGCCAGACTCCCACAAAAATTACAGTCGGAAGATTTAGTTCCCGAGTAGGCACGTATGTACTGAATAGATGGCTTCACAAACAGACATTCTACTGCACGAGGCAAACGGCACAGTCTTGAATGGGCCCCTAACGAATACAAGTCGGGCGATGGCCCAGTGTCGACCCGAGGGGAAGGTAAGTGCATTAACCACCCATCAGTCCTTATCAGTGTGACTCTTATATTGGTACGTAGGCTACTCTGGGGACTGATTTTGTATTACCATGGCAACTGCCTCCCTCTGATAAATGGCCGCATATTGCTAGCCGCTAGAGGCGGAGAAGACTCGGGCAGCTACGAATCGTGCTTCAGCCGCCCCAAGCTCGGATGGATTCTTCCGAACCCAATCGTCTGGAGGGAAGCTGCACTGAGCAAGAGAGCTCAGAAAGGGAGTCCGCTGCAGCCTTCACCCCGAAGAAGCAGAGCCTACCTTCCTCGCCCTCGTCCCAGCAGCCGATGGGAGAGGAAAATGGAGCCAGTGGAAACACTCTCGACTCCCTGGAAAAGGTACTGTTACATCGTCTATAAAAGAATGGGTTTGTGTACTTGTCCTACCACCTTGACTGTGCCTCCCGGTACGCCCTGTACGCGCTGTACTGGACCTTACCCGAACTGTCGTAGGCCACCAGCTCAGTGATCGTATCGTAGACGCACGCCAGCATCTCGGTGCGTGCACTGAACACAAAACGCACGCTACACCCATTTCACCTTGGTGGAGAGCTAACCCCACTTCGTGAAGCAGCTGAGAAGCCCCTAATTCACTGCTGGAGCCACTGCCCTAGAGATTGCATCTTATAGCCCCTGCCCCCCACCTTCCCTGCACCACCTACCTCCCCCCACCTCCACCTATCTTCCCCTGCCCTGCCCCCCCACCTTCCCCGCTCCCGTCCATCTTACCTAGCCCTGCCGACCTTCCCCCACCCATCCCTGCCCGCCCACCTTCCCCCACCCATCCCTGCCCGCCCACCTTCCCCCACTGTACCTGCCCCGCCCACCTTCCCCCACCCATCCCTGCCCTGCCGACCTTCCCCCACCCATCCCTGCCCGCCCACCTTCCCCCACTGTACCTGCCCCGCCCACCTTCCCCCACCCATCCCTGCCCTGCCGACCTTCCCCCCACCATCCCTGCTCCGCCCACCTTCCCCCACCCATCCCTGCCCGCCCACCTTCCCCCACTGTACCTGCCCCGCCCACCTTCCCCCACCCATCCCTGCCCTGCCGACCTTCCCCCCACCATCCCTGCTCCGCCCACCTTCCCCCACCCATCCCTGCCCGCCCACCTTCCCCCACCCATCCCTGCCCGCCCACCTTCCCCCACTGTACCTGCCCCGCCCACCTTCCCCCACCCATCCCTGCCCTGCCGACCTTCCCCCCACCATCCCTGCTCCGCCCACCTTCCCCCACCCATCCCTGCCCGCCCACCTTCCCCCACCCATCCCTGCCCGCCCACCTTCCCCCACTGTACCTGCCCCGCCCACCTTCCCCCCACCATCCCTGCTCCGCCCACCTTCCCCCACCCATCCCTGCCCCGCCCACCTTCCTGTGTACCTAGGTCTCGCTGATCAAGGAGCAGGTGCTCTTGTCTGGACTCACGGAGGACATGTGGGGGGAGGAGCAGGAGAGAGCCGTGATGGCCTTCATTGAGACAGCACGTCTGAGGGTGCTCCTGGTGTTTGTGGACCCTCGCAATGGCCTCGTGGCCTCGTCCAAGCTGCCTGCGTTTGAGATCGAGGAGCTGGCCTACTTTGTCAAGATCGAGGAGGGTGTGGTGACAGCTGAGAACTTGAGCTGTCTGGTCTTGAGTGGCACAGTGCGGACCGCCTACGTGGCGAGCCTGCTCCACCTTCTCAAGGAGCACTATGGACCCACCTTCTTCAGCAACCACACTTGGCCAGACGGCATCCGGAATGACTTCTCAGGCCAGCTGCACCGCACCATGGCCCACCTCACGGATGCCCAGCACCGGACCACCGGCCACACCCAGCTGTATGTGCCCAACGAGGGGCCCGCCATGGACTGCCCTGAGGTAGCCAAGAACAAAGAGCTGGTCCAGCGACTGGAAGGTACGTATGCACCTTCGATCTCAAGTG
>OX465048.1:112500-122500 GCA_949841015.1 Aplysina aerophoba | reverse complement strand
TTTGTGCTGTGCTGACCTTGGTGACCTGTGTGTGGTTTGTTTGCAGGCATCACCTCATTTGGGAGACCAACAAGGACGCCTTCTTTAGGCGCTACGGCATGACTGACAGACCCGTGTCACTCTTTGACGCCGACATACAGAGGCACGTAAGCATATCCCAATACCTTGGCACAAGACAAACACATTTAAATTGTTTTCCCCTCCACTGCCCTCCCCTCCCCCTCCCCTCGCCTTCCTCTCCTCCCCTCCCCTCCCCTTCCCTCTCCCTCCTCTCCCTCTCCTCCCCTCTCCCTCCTCTCCCTCTCCTCCCCTCTCCCTCCACTCCCTCTCCTCCCCTCTCCCTCCTCTCCCTCTCCTCCCCTCCTCACCCTCCGCTCCCCATCCTCTCCTCCTTCCCCTCTCCCTCTCCTCCCCTCTCCCTCCTCCCCTCTCCTCCCCTCCCCTCCCCACCCCTCCCTCCTCAGGTACTCTGAGATAGCCAACAACGTCCAGAAGGAGGACACGCTGGTCAACAAGGAGTTTGTTTTGCTGGACTGCTCTCCCATCAAGGGGGCCATCCTGGCACACTGCGCCGAGTGGCAGCAGAGGTTCCACGGCCTCCTCCTGGAGATGGCCACCAAGAAGCTCTCTGACATGTACACCTTCCTCGAGGACAGCCAGAAGAGGTGGGCACACACACCACAACTGATTGTAGGATACAATCACTCTCCCCTTCACTCCTGCCATTATATCCTAGGCCCAAGCCATTCTTCTGAAGCGTGTGTGTATCAGAAGAATAGACTTCAGTAAAGCACTGGGCAAGGGGAGGGCTGTGTGTGCACATACGTACCTACCCACGTAATTCTCTTTACGTCTTGTACAGCACAGTTTAAGCCATGTTCACTGTCACTGTCACTGTCACTGTCTGTCTGTCTGTGTGTCTGTCTGTCTGCACAGGCTGAGTGAGCCCCCTGAGTCCCTGGACAACCTGAGTGACTCCCTTGGCCTCCTGGAGGAGTTGCAAGGCAAGGTCCCTCAGCTGGAGGAGCAGTTTGAGCCACTCACTGCACAGTTCAACGTGCTGGAGAAATACGATGTCACTGTCTCTGAGGAGGTTGGTCATCTGGGAGGGGCTTGGGGTCGCTAAGCAACTGTACTTGTGTAACGAACACAGTAACGGTAGTTATCACACCCCCTTTCTTGTCTCCCCTCCCCCTTGTCTCCCCTCCCCCTTGTCTCCCCTCCCCCCTTGTCTCCCCTCCCCCCTTGTCTCCCCTCCCCCTTGTCTCTGTCAGGTGCTGGACAAGTTCACCAGTCTCCCGCACATCTTCTCTGCCTTCAGGCAGTGTCTGGTGGACAGCGACGGCATGCTCAAGAAGCACAAGGAGAAGTTCCGCACTGGTTTGCTGCAGGATGCAGAGGACTTCAAGCGCTCCGTCAATGACCTGGTGGAGGCATTTGAGAGCAGCGGGCCCTTCACCAGCGAGGCTACACAGGAACAGGTGAGGAGGTGGGAAGCAGAGCTGTCAGCAGGGCCTCTGTCCCTAACTGGCCCTCTTGTCCTTCCTTCACACTCTCCTCCCCTCACTCCACAATTATTCCTACTCTCCCATTCCCTGCCTTCCCCTTCCTGCCCCTCCCCTTCCTGCTCCTCCCCTTCCTGCCCCTCCTCCTTCCTGCTCCTCCCCTTCCTGCCCCTCCCCTTCCTGCCCCTCCCCCAGGCCATGAAGTACATCTATGACATGAAGGGCAAGCTGGCAGACATGAAAGACAGAGAGGGGGCCATTCGGCGTGGCCTCAACATCTTCAAGATAGAGCAGCCTCCCTCAAACAGCATCGTCAACATGGAGAAGGTGTGTGGGGGGGGGGGGGGGGGAAGGGGCATAAGTGGCAGAACGGTGTGTGTGGCAGCCCTGCTAGTGCTGTCTGACTGAAGTGTGTGCGTGCACACTGGCACTGGAGAAGAGAAGAGGTGGTAATCACTCTTCACTTGTGGAACGTGTGTGTGTAATGAGATTTGTTCAGCCTTCCAGTCTGTCTCTGCTTGCATGTGTGTGCGCAGGACCTGGGCAACCTGGAGCTGATCTGGGAGCTGAACCAGGAGTGGGAGTGTGCCTGGGACAGCTGGAAGGTGGGGCAGTTTATGCAGATGGACACGGAGAGCATGGGACTGCAGGCACAGGGCATGCTCAAGAGGGTCGTCAAGCTGGGCCGGGAGGTCAAGGTGGGCGGGGCAGGGGGCGGGGAGGGGAAGAGGGGAGGAGGGAGGTCAAGGTGGGCAGGGCAGGGGGAGGGAAGGAGGGTGAAAAGAGGTGAGGAGAGTCACTGTTGAGTACTTGTGTGTGTTGTGTTGTTGCAGGACAAAGGCTGGTCCATCTGTGATTCGTTGAAGCAGAAGATTGACACCTTCAAGCGGACCATGCCGCTGATCCAGGACCTGCGCAACCCAGCGATGCGTCCCCGCCATTGGGACCAGCTGAGGGAGGAGGTGCAGCGTCCCTTTGATGAGAGCAGCAAAGAGTTCACGCTGGAGCTCATCATCGAGCTGGGCCTGGAGCAGTACTCTGAGGCCATTGGGGAGATCTCTGCAGCAGCCAGCAAGGAGCTGGCCATTGAGAACGCCCTCAGTGCCATTGCCTCCGCCTGGGAGACCACCGAACTTGACATTGGGCCGTACAAGGACAAGGGACACTTCAGATTCAGGTACGTACGTGTGGGTGTGTGCGTGTGTGTCTGTCTGTCTGTGTGCGTGTGCAGTCCTTGCATGTACCTACCCACATGGTGGTAAATATATCTATTTGATGTGCAGACCATCAGAGGAAGTGTTTCAAGCCCTGGATGACAACCAGGTTACCTTGGCAACAATGAAGGCCTCCCGGTTTGTGAAGCCGTTCCTGCCCGAGGTGGACAGCTGGGAGAGGAAGCTCTCTCACGTGTTGGAGGTCATGGAGATGATCCTGCAGGTCCAGAAGCAGTGGATGTACTTGGAGGTGGGCAGGGCAGTGGGTGTGGCTGGAGTAGGCAGGGGGGGCAGTGGATGTACAGGAGGAGGCAGGGAGTGGGGCAGTGGGTGTGGCTGGAGAAGGCAGGGGGTGGGGCAGGGGTGTGAAGACAGGTAGGTATGGTACATGACTGTAAGTTTGCCTTGCTGTAGAGCATCTTTGTGGGTGAGGACATCCGCAAGCAGCTCCCCAGCGAGTCTGCCAGCTTTGATGCGGTCAATGGCAAGTGGAAGACAATCATGTCACAACTCAATGCCAACCCCAACGCCCTGAGGGGCACTCACGAGGAGGGCCTGCTGGAGGAGCTGACCGCCATGAACACCAAGCTGGAGGAGATACAGCGGTCCTTGGACATGTACCTTGAGACAAAGAGGCAGATCTTCCCTCGATTCTACTTCCTCTCCAATGACGACCTCCTGGAGATACTGGGCCAGTCTAGGAACCCTGAGGCCGTGAGTGTGTGTGTGTGTGTGTGTGTGTGTGTGTGTGTGTGTGTGCGTGTGCGTGTGTGTGTGTGTGTGTGTGTGTGTGTGTGTGTGTGTGTGTGTGTGTGTGTGTGTGTGTGTGTGTCTGTGTCTGTGTGTACTGGATGTCGGGTGGGGGATGTGTGTGGTACCTATGTGTCACCACCTCTGCTGTGTGTTCTCTGTCCAGGTTCAGCCTCACATGAAGAAGTGCTTTGACAACATTAAGACACTTGACATGAGCAAGATGCGTGACAGGTGGGAGGCCAGCCACATGAACTCCACAGAGGGGGAGAAGGTGGAGTTCTCCAGTGTCATCCACCTGGAGGGCGCAGTGGAGGTGGGTGGGCAAAGAGTGCACTGAGTGTGTGCAGCCACCATTCTCTGCTATATCTGCACTGTAACATGTACGTACGTACGTACGTATGTACATATTTACAGCATTTTGTGTTCTTGCAAATTTTTTCTTTCAATTGCTTCAACTACAAATATCACTTTGAAGACATGCCCACACAATGCATTGCACTTGACTAGTAAACACGTTTGGGTTCATTAAAAGTGTGTGCATGTGCATATAGTGTGTGTGTGTGTGTGTGTACTTGCTTGTGAGACAGGTGCACTGGTAACTGTTGTGTGTGGCATTGTGTGTGTGTGTGTGTGTGTGTGTGTGTGTGTGTGTGTGTGTGTGTGTGTGTGTGTGTGTGTGTGTGTGTGTGTGTGTGTGTGTGTGTGTTGGTGGGTGGATGTGATGGGGTGTGCATGCTGTCCCTCAGGTGAACCAGGATGATGCAGAGGGCTACCATCGAATGATCGAGCTGTGGTTCCAGTTCTGTATGATCTGGTCCCTCTGTGCCAGTGTGGACGAGAGTGGGCGGCGGAAGATGGACACATTTGTCAGGGAGATGGAGGCACAGTTTCCACCTAAGGTGTGTCCTTGAGTGAACATGTTCACGCGGGGTCTGGTCCCACTGTTGGTGCCAATTCCCCCACTCCTTGTGCTGTGCATGTGTGTGTGCAGGACACCATCTATGAGTACTGTGTGGACGTCAAGAACAGGGGCTGGGTGCACTGGGAGGACAAGCTCAAGTCCAACTGGAGATATCTTCCCAAGTGAGCGTGCCCAAGCACACAGGAGTCCTGACGTGCTAGGTACTGGTTTTACCACCGCCTTCTCTCCCCTCCCCTCCCCTGATCTCCCGTTCCTCCCAATCAGCACTCCATTCTACAAGATCATAGTCCCTACCGTAGACACTCTTCGTTATGACTTCCTGGTCCAGAACTTGGTGAGGGTGGGCCGTCCGGTGCTGCTGGTGGGGCCGGTTGGCACGGGGAAGACCTCGGTCGCCCAGGCAGCACTCTCCAAACTGGACAGCACTCAGTACACCCTGCTCACCATCAACCTCTCCGCTCAGGTGGGCGCGGTTGTCATGGGGGTGGGGTAAGTCCTGGGGGAGGGGTCACTAAGGAAGTGAGGGGGGGGTACCTGTCTTCTGCCTGTGACAGCACTGCAGTGGTGCTCAAACAGATAGCAGTAGCATGCTCTCTGTGTGGGGTGAGGTGAGGTGAGGTGCTGTGTCCTTACCGGCTGCAGACTTCCTCCAACAACGTGCAAGAGATAATTGAGAGCAAAGTAGAGAAGAGGACCAAGGGTGAGGGTGCATGGCTGCTCCAGGGTGGTTTGTGGTAGCCTCATGGGTGGTGGAGTGACTCCTCCCCTCCCCCTTCCCCCAGGTGTGTTCTACCCCGTTGGTGGGAAGAAGCTCCTCACCTTCATGGATGACCTCAACATGCCTGCCAAAGACACCTTTGGATCACAACCTCCGCTGGAACTGATTCGGCAGTGGCTCGACTACGGGTTCTGGTACGACAGGGCAAAACAGACAACCAAACACGTCAAGGTACGTACACACTCACGCACACACACACACGCACACACACACACGCACACACACACACACACACACACACACACACACACACACACACACACACACACACACACGCACACACAACACACACAACACACACACGCAGGTGCATACTCTCTACTCTCACTCTCTGCATCTCATGTAGGACATGTTCCTGATGGCTGCCATGGGCCCGCCAGGAGGAGGTCGCAACGTTATCTCGCGGCGTCTGCAGAGTCGCTTCAACCTCATCAACATGACCTTCCCCCAGGAGAGCCAGATCAAGAGGATCTTTGGGACCATGATCGCTCAGAAGCTGCAGGACTTTGACGAGGAGGTCAAACCGCTGGGAGACATGATGACCAAGGTGGGCGTGGTGGGAGGGTGGGGCCACTGCTCGGTGTGTGCCGCCTCCCCTGTGTGGTGGGAGGGTGGGGCCACTGCTCGGTGTGTGCTGCCTCCCCTGTGTGGTGGGAGGGTGGGGCCACTGCTCGGTGTGTGCCGCCTCCCCTGTGTGGTGGGAGGGCAGGGCCACTGCTCGGTGTGTGCCGCCTCCCCTGTGTGGTGGGAGGGTGGGGCCACTGCTCCGTGTGTGCCGCCTCCCCTGTGTGGTGGGAGGGTGGGGCCACTGCTCGGTGTGTGCCGCCTCCCCTGTGTGGTGGGAGGGTGGGGCCACTGCTCCGTGTGTGCCGCCTCCCCTGTGTGGTGGGAGGGTGGGGCCACTGCTCCGTGTGTGCCGCCTCCCCTGTGTGGTGGTGTCAGTGCTGCAGTGCCATTTGCTGCACAGGCCACAGTGGAAGTGTACAACACCATCTCCACGAGCATGCTGCCCACGCCGACAAAGATCCACTACCTCTTCAACCTCAGATCCAAGGATCCAAGGTGCGATGTGTTGAGGGGAAGGACAGGATGTGTGTGATTGTGGAGTGTGTGCACCACATGTGTTCGTTCATATGTGTGCGTGTGGGTGGGTGGGTGGTGTGGTGGGTGGGTCTTTATGCATAGTTGCCCCCCCTCCCCCCCCCCCCCCCCCCCCTAGGTGTTTCAAGGTCTGCTGAGGGCCCACAAGGACTACCACGACACAAAGAGTGCAATGGCCCGTCTGTGGGTGCACGAGTGCTACCGCGTCTTCTCTGACCGACTTGTGGGGGAGAGGGACCATGAGACGTTCACCTCCTTGGTTGCAGAGAAGCTGGGCACCATTTTTGATCTTTCCTTCAACAACCTCTGCTCCAAGCAGCTGCCCATCTTTGGTGACTTCATGAAGCCCGAGGCCGTGTACGAGGACATTCTTAGCTTCAAGGAACTGAAGCAGTTCATGGAGAACTCCCTCGACGACTACAACAATGAGCCGGGAGTGATTGCAATGAACCTGGTCCTCTTCAAGGATGCCATCGATCATGGTGGGGCTTTAGTGTGCTGTGTGTGTGTTGTAATTCTGGTCTCTTTACCTACCTGCCCCCCCCCTCATCGTGTGCCCACTGACAGTGTGCCGCATTGTCCGAGTCATCCGTCAGCCCCGTGGTAACATGCTCCTCATTGGCATCGGAGGGAGTGGCCGACAGAGCCTCACTCGACTGGCAGCCTACATCATTGGTTTCCAGGTGTTTCAGGTGGAGGTCACGCGCCACTACCGAATGCAGGAGTTCAGGGAGGGTAAGTCAGGACAGCTATGTACCATTCTACATGGGTCATGTGCGCACACGTACATACATACATACATACATACGTAGCATGGTCTAACATCCACAATTTGAGCATGCGTATGTACATACTGTACCTGTTGTTCAGTGAGTGAAGTAACGCTGTTTAGTGGTGAGGCACTGTGCCTCCTCCTCCTCTCACCACCCTCCAGACCTGCGCAAGCTCTACTTTAAGGCGGGGGCAGAGAACAAGCCAACAGTGTTTCTCTTCACGGACACACAGGTGGTGGTGGAGTCCTTCCTCGAAGACATCAACAACATTCTCAGCAGTGGGGAAGTCCCCAACCTGTACAGCAAGGCAGAGGACTTTGAAGAGGTACAGCAAGGGTGGGACAGTTCAGGCCAAGCACAGCACGCACCTCTCCTGGTAGACGTGCCAGCACACACCTCTCCTGGCAGACGTGCCAGCACACACCTCTCCTGGCAGACGTGCCAGCACACACCTCTCCTGGCAGACGTGCCAGCACACACCTCTCCTGGCAGACGTGCCAGCACGCACCTCTCCTGGCAGACGTGCCAGCACGCACCTCTCCTGGCAGACGTGCCAGCATGCACCTCTCCTGGCAGACGTGCCAGCACGCACCTCTCCTGACAGACGTGCCAGCACGCACCTCTCCTGGCAGACGTGCCAGCACGCACCTCTCCTGACAGACGTGCCAGCACGCACCTCTCCTGACAGACGTGCCAGCACACACCTCTCCTGGCAGATGTGCCAGTAGAAGGTGGTGAACATGGCAGGGAGTGCAGAGACCTTGCTGTGCATGTGTACAAGAAGACTATAGTCTGGTCTCAGTGTGTACAGTGAAGGCTGACCTGACATTGGTAGGACTAGTGTCCCCTTGAGGTGCATGTACAGGGGTCAGGTGCATGTGTGTCTGTGTGTGTGTGTGTGTGTGTGTGTGTGTGTGTGTGTGTGTGTGTGTGTGTGTGTGTGTGTGTGTGTGTGTGTGTGTGTGTGTGTGTGTGTGTGTGTGTGTGTGTGTGTGTGTGTGTGTGTGTGTGTGTGTGTGTGTGTGTGTGTGTGTGTGTGTGTGTGTGTGTGTGTGTGTGTGTGTGTGTGTGTGTGTGTGTGTGTGTGTGTGTGTGTGTGTGTGTGTGTGTGTGTGTGTGTGTGTGTGTGTGTGTGTGTGTGTGTGTGTGTGTGTGTGTGTGTGTGTGTGTGTGTGTGTGTGTGTGTGTGTGTGTGTGTGTGTGTGTGTGTGTGTGTGTGGTATGGTACTGTGCTGTGCTGTATGTGTGCACTCTGTGCAGGCCAAAACAGCTTTGGAGGCCGACGCCAAGAGGGACGGTGTCTCCGACATTGGCGATGCCATGTTTGCCTACTTCATTGAGCGAGTCCGCAGCAACCTCCACATTGTCCTGTGCATGAGCCCCGTGGGAGACCCCTTCCGCAACCGCCTCAGACAGTACCCCGCCTTTGTCAACTGCACCACCATCGACTGGTTCTCTGAGTGGCCACGAGACGCTCTCCTGGAAGTGGCTGAGCACTACATGGAGGAGGTCAGCTTCCCCGGGGTGGAGAGCGAGGTGGAGCTGAGGAAGAAGTGTGCGACTGTGTTTGTGACCGTGCACCGCTCAGTTGCGGACATGTCCGAGAGGATGCTGGCTGAGATGAAGCGTCACAACTACGTCACGCCCACCAACTACCTTGAGCTGGTGTCGGGGTACAAGGAGTGAGTGGTCGTCCTGTGACAGTCTTTGTTGTACGCTACCGCACGGGTGGAGAACTTGTGTGAATGCTTGCTTGTCCTCCTGCAGCCTGCTTGAAGACAAGAGGAAGGAAATTGGCGACAAAGTGACCAAGTTGAGGAATGGGCTGGAGAAGATTGATGACACTCGGACCAAGGTGCAGGCCATGACGGTGGAGCTGGAGGAGACGCGTGTCAAGGTGGCAGAGTACCAGAAGCAGTGCGAGGAGTTCCTGGTGGTCATCGTGCAGCAGAAACAGGTGGAGTGCACAAGTCACACACATGCGCACACATACGTATACAGCTGAACCTCTCTATAGAGGACACCACATTGGGACCCAGCTGGCTGTCCTGTATAGAGAGGTGTCCCTAATTCAGAGGTAGATTTGTACACAGCTCTATGTGGTTGGCACTGCAGACACTGTCCTCATTAGAGAGGTGTCCTGTATAGAGTTTTCACTGTACACACTCATCTTCCTCCTCTTGCGGTGCACCGCCCCACGTCTCCTTCCTCCTCTCACCGCCCAGGATGCTGATGAACAGGCCAAGGCCGTCACCGCACGGAGTGAGAAGATAGCTGTGGAGGAGGCCAGGTGCAAGGAGTTAGCGGACGCAGCCCAGCATGACCTCGATGAGGCCCTCCCTGCTCTCGAGGAGGCTGTGAAGGTGGGCTGTCGGTACCATGCACCTGTCACTGCTGCAGCGAGGTCTCCTCTGTGCGATGGCTAGTGGAAGGTGAGTGCAGTGTGGATGCGTGTGCTCCTCTCCCTCCCAAACTCCCCCATGCAGGCGCTTGAGGCTCTGAACAAGAAGGACATGGCAGAGGTGCGGGCGTACACCAACCCCCCTGAGCTGGTTGACATGGTGATGCAGGCGGTGATGATCCTGCGGGGCGGGGAGCCCACCTGGGCGGAGGCCAAGCGGCAGCTGGCCGATACCAGCTTCATTAACCAGCTCAAGGAGTACGACAAAGAGAACATGACTGACCGCATTCTCAAGAAGATTGGCATCTACGTGTCCCGACCAGAGTTTAAGCCAGACACTGTTGGGCGTGTTTCGTTTGCAGCCAAGTCGCTGTGCATGTGGGTGCGAGCCATGGAGGTCTATGGGCGGATCTACCGAGTGGTGGAACCCAAGAAGAAGCGGCTGGAGTCTGCCACGACTCAGCTGGCAGAGAAGCAGGCCAGCCTGGCCGAGGCACGGGCCAAACTGCAGGAGGTGAGTGGGATGTTGGGATGGGGGGAGATTGCTTCTGCA
>OX465048.1:97500-105000 GCA_949841015.1 Aplysina aerophoba | reverse complement strand
ACTGATCCCCCTGTCCTCAACATGGCCAGCGTCCTTGAGGACTCCTCCTGCCGCGTGCCTCTCATCTTTGTGCTCTCTCCAGGAGTGGTGAGGAGAGGGGAGGGAGATGTGTGTGTGTGTGTGTGTGTGTGTGTGTGTGTGTGTGTGTGTGTGTGTGTGTGCGTGTGTGTGTGTGTGTCGGGTTGGGTTGTGACTCCGACACTGGTGAGTGGAGGGGTGGAGTACACTGGTGTATGGAACCAGTCACCTGGTCAGTGGGTGACGTGGGTTCCACGGCAGTGTTAGAGTGTCACACACTCACCACCTGCAGCTGCTTCCGTGCCATGTGTCTGCATGTTGTGCTTGTACGCACACAGGACCCCACTCAAGCCCTCCTGCACTTGGCGGACAACAAAGGAATGGCTGACAGGTTCCAGAGCCTGTCCCTCGGGCAGGGACAAGCCCCTCGAGCGAAGAAGATGATTGAGGAAGGCGTGGCAGAAGGGAACTGGGTGTTCCTTGCCAACTGCCATCTCTCCCTGAGCTGGATGCCAGAGCTGGACAAACTGGTGGAGGAAAAGCTGCAGATCCAGAAGCCGCACTCGGACTTCAGACTGTGGCTGAGCAGCAGTCCACATCCTGACTTCCCAATTGCCATCCTGCAAGCTGGCATCAAAATGACCACTGAGCCTCCCAAAGGCCTCAAGGCCAACATGAAGCGGCTGTACCAGCTTGTCCCCGAGGCCACCTTCCCACGCGTGGAGCAGGAGTACGCAGAGGACAAGTACAGGCGGCTCCTCTTCGGGCTGTGCTTCTTCCACTCGCTGCTCATTGAGAGGAGGAAGTTCCGCATGTTGGGCTGGAATGTGGTGTATGGGTTCAACGACTCGGACTTTGAGGTCTCGGAGCACCTCCTGAGCATCTACCTGGACGAGTACCAGGACACACCCTGGGATGCCCTCAAGTACCTGGTGAGTGTGCCGGGGGGAGGGGAGGGGAGAGGAGGGGAGGGGAGGGGGAGGGAAGGGAAGGGGAGGAGAGGGAGGGGAGGGGGAGGGAAGGGAAGGGTGGCCAAGGGAGGGTGCATGGTGCAGTGTGTTTGAGGAGGGAACAGAGAAGGGTAGGCATGTGGTGTGTGTGTGTGTGTGTGGTGTGTGTTGGTGTGTGGTGTGTGTGTGTGTGTTGGTGTGTGTGTAGTGAAGGAGCGTCTGGAAGTACTTGTGTGTGAGGGATGGTGTGTGTGTGTGTGTGTGTTGAGATGCAGTTCTCGCTTTCCTTCCGCCTCCTCTAGATTGCCGGTGTTAACTACGGTGGCCATGTCACTGACGACTGGGACAGGAGAGTCCTCAGCACGTACATCAATGAGTTCTTTGCAGAGACAGTTCTGGAGACAGCCTACTACAAGTGGGTGCTACTCAGGGGAGGGCACTGCCCACCACCCCAGTGTGTCATTGTACCATCGCTCACTGTGTGTGTGTGTGTGCTGTGCTGTGTCTCCAGACTGTCCACCACTCACTGTGTGTGTGCTGTGCTGTGTCTCCAGACTGTCCACCACTCACTGTGTGTGTGTGTGTGCTGTGTCTCCAGACTGTCCACCACTCACTGTGTGTGTGTGTGTGCTGTGTCTCCAGACTGTCCACCACTCACTGTGTGTGCTGTGCTGTGTCTCCAGACTGTCCACCACTCAACTGTGTGTGTGCTGTGCTGTGTCTCCAGACTGTCCACCACTCACTGTGTGTGTGTGTGCTGTGCTGTGTCTCCAGACTGTCCACCTTGCAGCACTACTACATCCCCAAGGATGGGCCGTTGCAGTCCTACAAGGACTACATCGACCAGCTGCCGGCCATGGACCGCCCTGAGGCCTTCGGACAGCACCCCAATGCAGACATTGCCAGTCAGATCAGGGAGACAAGGTGTGTGTGTGTGTGTGTGCACCACCTGGTCACATGACAGTCATGTGACCAGCAGTAGTGCCAGCTGTGTTCAGTGGAGCCTCTCGATAAGCTCTGTGGTTGGACTGCAGACGGTGTCCTCATTAGAAAGGTGCCCTCTATTCAGAGTGTCCTTTATAGAGAGGTTCCACTGTATAGTGTCCTTTATAGAGAGGTTCCACTGTATAGTGTCCTTTATAGAGAGGTTCCACTGTATAGTGTTCCATCAGTGTCCACTGTCCTTCCAGTTGTTTGATGCTGCCTGTCTTGCCACAGGACGCTGCTGGACACTCTGGTGTCACTGCAGCCACAGCGCTCAGTGAAGGAGGGGGAGAGCCGCGAGGACAAGGTGCTGAACCTGGCAGCAGACGTGCTCAAGAGGGTTCCCGAACTGGTGGACTACGAGGCCACCTACAAGTTGGTGTCAGACGACATGGGACCTCTGAATGTGGTACTCCTGCAAGAGGTGGGTGTGGCAGGTGTGGGTGTGGCAGGTGTGGTTTGTCTGTGAGGGTACAACAGTGAAGTGTGCTGTAGTGCCACTGGTGACCATCTGTGCACTGTGCCATGTGTCGGCTGCTGTGGATCCATTCGGACACAATCAACCTCTTTCCCCTCCCCTCCCCTCCCCTCCCCTCCCGTCTGTCCAGATCCAGAGGTACAATGTGCTGCTCAAGACCATCCGCAGCAGTCTGGCTGACCTGGAGAAGGGGATCAAAGGGCTTGTGGTCATGTCAGCTGACCTGGAGGAGGTCTTCACATGTATCTACAATGCCCAAGTGCCCGCTCTCTGGAGCAAGGTACTGCACAGCAGGCCACGTGGGGTGCAGCTCACATGCACGTAGGGGAGGGCACTTGATAAACAGTCTATACAACACACGTGACGGTCTTCACACTGAGCCAGTTTGAAACTTAGTCAGTGCAGGGTCCACCTTGCTGGGCTTATCGACCGGTGACAGGCCTTGAATTGCATACATGCGCACATGATGAAAATGGGATTGTTACTGTTTTGTCGTCTACACAGAAGTACTTATTGCCTCCCCGCCTCCACTGTTCTGTGCTGCAGGCCTATGCCTCCATGAAGCCCCTTGCTGCTTGGACTCGGGACCTCGTAGCACGAATGGAGCAGATCAGCAAGTGGGCTAGTACGGGCACGCCCCCCACCCTGTACTGGCCCTCGGGGTTCACTTTCCCCACTGGCTTCCTCACCGCCGTGCTGCAGACCACCGCGAGGAAGAACAATGTGAGTCCCTGCAGGCCCAACCCACCAGCACTGTACGTCCACTGCACGAGAATGACTGTAGGTATTTGTTGCTAGCAATGTGAAGGGTGTACGTACGTACATACATAGTACCTGCTCACCAGGTGTACGCAAGTCCCTGTTTGTTTGACTGCAGGTCTCCGTGGACTCCCTCTCGTGGGAGTTCCACGTGTCCACTCTGGATGACAGCAACCTTGTGGAGCCCCCAAAAGTATGCAATACCACACATACACACTTAAAGCTTTGAACACACATTTCTGTGTGGTGTGTGTGTGTGTGTCCGTGTGCGATGTTGAGTTCACATGCAATCCTCCTCTGGTGTAGGATGGTGTGTGGGTGAAGGGCCTCTTTCTGGAGGGGGCTGGCTGGGACAAGAAGGCCAGCCACCTGGTGGAGCCCGAGCCCATGCAGCTCGTCTGCCCTATGCCCACCATCCACTTCAAACCCGTTGAAGGGAAGAAGAAGGCCAGCAAGGGCGTCTACGCCTGCCCCTGCTACTACTACTCCAACCGCTCCAACTCCTTTGTGGTGGCTGTGGACCTCAAGTCTGGCTCTGCAGCACCAGACGTCTGGATCAAGCGAGGGACGGCTCTCCTGATGAGCCTGGACAACTAGCTCGTGCAACAGATTCGTTGCACTTTGATTTTCATTATGTACATCTGCGTGTGTATCCTGTCCTGTTACCCAGACTGCGACACTATGTGTGAAGAACAGTTGCATTCCTTTGTGCTACCCGTAGGGAAGTAACCGGCCGGCGGCTGTGTGGGTTGGGGCATGCACTAGGCACAAACAATGCGGCTAGCGAGGTCTTTAATTGGTATGACATGGTAAATTCTAGAGCGCTGCTGGCCAGTTGAACATCGAATCGGCGCCGTACTTGCTGTATAAAACCATACAGCTCCACTGTGTAATATAGTTATATATACGTCAGCAGTAGGTAATGGGATCGATACCGTGGCTGGTCTCGCGTTGGGTCCGAGTCTCTGAGGAGGATTGCTGACCTTCTGAGTAGTAGCTCGGGGCTCCAGGGCCTTTTACAGAATGAATACTATTTAATAATATATTTCCCGTGTTTTTTTTCATGTCCTAATAGTATACAAAGCTAAGACCAACTGCCACACACCTCTGTTTTCTTTCTTTGTAATAGTGTGTGAGAACAATTAAGTAGATGGTATATATATATAGATAAAGAATGATAAACATTTTCTTGCACTCGTTCAAGGTACTTAGCCCCGGATGACCAATGCAGTGCAGTAGCGCTTGCAGTGGGTCACAATTGGTGTGCAGGCTGTTGTGTATGGAGGTTGATCAGACACCTGGCCTTGGTCCATCCATCTCCACCTGCAGATGTGCACATGCACTCACACATACCCCACCTCCATCCTGGCCACCTGTGGCCATTGCCATCCCCACGTATTTTTCATCATGATCTTCCTATCTACCCGTGTACACCAATTTCCCACATGTATTCAAATGATAAAGAGCGTTCTTGTCATGAACTAACTAAATTTAGTCTGTTCGTTTTTGAAGAAAGGCAGTCAGTTCGACTTATATACTTCACCCACCGCATTTTTACCAGCCATCAAAATGGCCGCCAACTTACCTACGTACCGAGGTCCACACACTTTGTGGTCGTGATTGCCCGGAGAATGCCCTACACGTTCTGAGATGTACAGCGAAGAACTAAGGCCGCTGAAGCGGCCGAGACTGGGAGTTCCCGATGTCTACCCACAAGAGAACAGGCAGAAAGAAGTGAGCTCTCCCCTCGTTCGCAGTGAAGGCTCTGCTGTCACGTGTGTGCCGTCCTGCAGGATGAGATGACCGACTACAACGTCCAGAAGGGGTTCAGTAACAAGCCCGCCCTAAGCAGAGAGGTACGAACGGTGTACTGTGTCTCTTGTACGTAATTCCTTCACCATCATTCGTTGCATTCATCCCCCCCCCTCTGATCTCACCTCCCCTCTCACTCATCACACGCTCCGACACATTGATGCTGATACAGTGTGACTCAGCTCTGGGAGAGATAGATGCCTTTGTCAAAGGGCGGCCCAAGGATGAGGTGAGCAGAGGACATCGTTGGAAAGTGTTGTACATGATGTGGCAGAGTCCGTCTAATGTGTTGTGTGGTGTTGTGTGTTTGAATGTGTGATGTTCTCTGCTCCTTACAGAGTCCCATGGTGATGCAGCTCAAAACAATCATGAAGCAGAAGAATCGAGCTGCCTGGGTGCAGGAGAGCCAGAAGAAGAAGATGGCCTTGTCAAAGGAGATGTTCCTGCCTGTCACTGTATGTGGGTTGGCACCGGCCACGCAGCCTTGCATGTTGAATCATGTGCCTTCTCCTTCACTTGTGTGTGGTGTGGTGTGTGTGCGTGTGTGTGTGTGTGTGTGTGTGTGTGTGTGTGTGTGTGTGTGTGTGTGTGTGTGTGTGTGTGTGTGTGTGTGTGTGTGTGTGTGTGTGTGTGTGTGTGTGTGTGTGTGTGTGTGTGTGTGTGTGTGTAGCTTATGAGCCAGAAGAAGCAGGAAGCTCTGTCGTCATGGTTTCAAGACTTAGCAGGTAACAAGTCACTGCAGGCGCTCAGCAGGTCAAAGGTCAGCCTCACCAACCACGTGTGTGTGTGTGTGTGTGTGTGTGTGTGTATGCATGTATGTTTCTGCCCATGTGGGTGCGCGCGCATGTGTGTGTGTGTGTGTGTATGCTTCTGTGTTCTGCTCAGCTGTAGTACCCCTCCCTCGTTCCACACAGATCCCACTTCTGATAAAGAAGGAAGAGATATTTGACCTTCTCTGTGAGCACAGTGTGCCCATGTCGCGGGCCACCTGGTTCATTAAGGTGAGGGGTGGATGGTCTACACTGGTTCTGTGGGAGGGGCTGGGTGGGTAAGTGGGAGGGTGGGAGAGGTTGTGTGGGTAGATGGGAGGGGCTGGGTGGGTGTGAGAGGTTGTGTGGGTAGGTGGTTGTGTGGATGGGCTGAATGAGTGAGTTGGGTGTCAGTTAGACCATACATGCAAGCATGCATGCATGTAGGTAAGGTGGAAGGGGGTGAGTGGGAGGGGCTGGGTGGGTGAGTTGGGTGTCAGTATGTTAATGTAGGTAGGTGCATGCTGAGTGCACTGTGGGTCCCCTGTGTCCCATTGTCCTCCTGCTGCCCCAGATGACAGCTGCCCACAACAGCATGCTCAACGAGACCAGAGTGAGGAAGAAACAAGCGCCGGACCCCGCACAAGGTGGGCGGGTGAAGTGCGCCACACAACAGCGCTGGGTTCTATGTAGTATGACAGTGTGTCTGCGAATGTGTGTGTGTGTGTGTGTGTGTGTGTGTGTGTGTGTGTGTGTGTGTGTGTGTGTGTGTGTGTGTGTGTGTGTGTGTGTGTGTGTGTGTGTGTGTGTGTGTGTGTGTGTGTGTGTGTGTGTGTGTGTGTGTGTGTGTGTGTGTGTGTGTGTGTGTGTGTGTGTGTGCATGTGTGTGTGCATGTGTGCGTGCGTGCGTGAATGATTTTATGTCCATACCATAGCAATGCTTTACATCCTATACTCCCCCACCCTCCCCCACCCTCCCCTCGCCCTCTCCCACCCCCTGTACGGGTGCGACACAGAGTGGACATCAGCTGTGTATGGATACCTACACGACATTGCTTCCAAGCTGTTTCGAGGAGACAGGGAAACCCCGGGGGACCGGGACCGGGACCCCCTAGGGGAGGGGGACTCCACCTCCCCGATGGCCCGGTGGCAGTACATTGTGCGTCTCTCCCAGTGGATGTACAACAAAGGACTGCTGGACCACCATGACTTCCTCAAGTCCCTGGTCGAGTTCCTCGAGAGCACAACGTTGCGTCAGCACCACGCCAGTGACGACCCACTCCGACTCCTCCTCCCCCTGGTGGTCCAGTTCCTGCCTGACATCACTGGATGCCTCTCGCTGGCCCGCCCCTTGGCCAAGGTCTGTGTAAAGCGGTTCACGTCACTCTACAACAGTGGAGAGAAGACGTCCAATAATCTGAGGCGGTTTTGGGAGAGCGACCCCGATGCTGTGAGCAAGATGCTAGAAGCAGTGGAGGTCGGAGAGGCTGAAGTGCCGTCGTCTCCCGTCCACAGTGTGTCTGCTTTGCACCGGTCGTCACGGCGATCTCAGTCTGCCAAACAGGAGGACATGGATACCATGCCCCCGCCCACCATTCCCTCCCTTTTGGGTAAGCCCCAAGAAGATTCAGGAGAAGGCGTGTCCAAGGAAACCCTGAGCTCTGGCAATGTCACCAGGAGACAAAGCGAGGCGACAACAGAAACAGAAGGTGCCGGGCGGCCATATTTGTATAGTCCTTGTGGCAATGAT
>OX465048.1:67500-92500 GCA_949841015.1 Aplysina aerophoba | reverse complement strand
ATCCACGTTCAAGCCACACCCACTTCAATCAACGAGGTCCGTGCTGCTCTGGAGGCGCTTGCAAGCCAGCGCTGGTTGGGGGAGATGTGCCACAGGGAGGAGGGCAAGATGCTGGACAAGGAGCGGCTGGGAGAGGCCTCCATCATGCCTCTGCAGACCCGGTACCTCCTCATGCTCCTCTGCCCCATCCAGGGGGCGTCGGCGCAGAAGTTGTCCGGTCTTGAGCAGGTGGACTTGGTCAAGGACACTCAGGTGGGGATCAGGTACATCCTGCAGAACCTGGACCTGTGGACGCTGAGGGCCTCCCTCCTGCACATCTCCATGCTGATCAAGCAGACCCCTCACAGCGTGAGTGCTCGGGGTGGAGCGGGGGAGGAGGGACAACTAGTTCACAAACCTGTTTGCACCGTATGGGACCTCGGTGTGTACGTAGATTGTGTATACTGTGTAGTCCTGTTCTTAATGTGACACATCCTCCTTCTTCCCCTCTCCATCCCTCTGATCCTCTCCCCTGCCCCTCCCCCACCCCCCCCTCCCCCAGTCCCGTAGTAGTGTGGTGGACTCGCTGGCCAGCAGTGTCATTCAGGTGTTTGAGGACTCGTGCTCTGAGGAGTGGGTGGGGCAGCACATGGAGACGGACCAGGGGGACGGCGCCCACAGCCCGCCCATCTGGCTGGTCACGCCCCTCATCAGCAAGCTGCCGGCCATTGTACTGGGCCGTGTGCTCAAGAATGCCGGCACCGTCCTCGGGAGGGGGCAGTGGTGGAGTCTGGAGAAGAGCCTAGAGAAGAAGAGGACAACACGACAGACAAGGTGTGTGTGTGTGGTGTTTGTGGTGAGTGTGCATGCGTGCGTGTGTGTGTGATTGGTGTGTGTGTGTGGTGAGTGTGTGAATGTGTGTGATGTGTGTGTGTGTGTGTGCATGCATGCGTGTGTCTGATATGGGGTATTTCCCTCCTTGCAGCACCACTCCAGGAAAGTACGGTCTCCAATGGCAACAGCCCTTCCTGGAGCTGGTGCTGGCATGCATGAAGGCCCAGCGCACCATCCACGAGGAACTCCTCGCTCCTCTGCAGAAACAGCTGCACAACTTTCTCTCTGCTTTCGAAAAGGTCAGCCAGCCAACATGTCTCTGCAACTCCTCTCTCTGTTAGCTGAGTGTTGTGTCAAGTGTGGCTCCTGGCTCTCTCCCTTCCTCAGGAGGGTCTCCCGAGTGACGAGCTGGCCAAGAGCACTCTGCAGGCAGCACTCAAGCTCCGCCTCTCACTCATCGGCTCCATGCTGCTGTCGTTGAGGGACTCGGAGCAGCACTGCACTGACTGGGCCCTGCTCCTCCTGCAGCTCCTGGTGTCAGGGGCCGTTGACAGACAGACGGACAACAGGTGGGGTGATAGGGCAATCAGCATGTCACTGACTCACCGGTAGTGACATGTGACAACCTCCACTAAG
The DNA here is from genome assembly GCA_949841015.1 of Aplysina aerophoba. NCBI lineage: Eukaryota > Metazoa > Porifera > Demospongiae > Verongiida > Aplysinidae > Aplysina > Aplysina aerophoba. The sequence continues at coordinate 91,051 of OX465048.1, read as the reverse complement.
AGGAAGTGTCATGTAACCAGACCGCCATATCCCCCTCCATTTTATAGGACAACTGTATGTATGTGTAATTTGTTTATGAAATTCACCATGATACACTCAGACCTGATCAGTTTCAGCCCCTCTCCTCCCCCTCCCCTCCCCTCCCCCTGTCAGTGACAGTGACCTGTTCACGTCCACACTGGACATGGTGTCCACTCTGCTGAGCTGGATGAACAGCGACTTCTTGCTGGTTCCCATGGTAACTGGTGACGAGGGGAAGAAAACCACTGTCTCCATCATCAGAAAGCTCAAAGTGAGTCACACCACCAACTCCTGCTGCCATTTTAGCTGGTGTGGTGGCACCGTGTTGGCATCTGCGTCTAATGACTACATCCTCCCCTCACCACCCCTCCCCTCCCATCCCCTCCCCACCCCTCCCATCCCCTCCCCATCCCCGTCCATCTTGTCCCCTCCCCTCTCCCGTCCCTCTCGTCCCCTTCCCTCCCTGCAGAGTGATCTTGGTACCTCCAGGTCCACTTGTCTGCCCGAGATCCGTCAGCTGTTCCCCCTCAGCCCCAAGATGCTGGAGGTGACGACAGTGAGACCACCGGCCTGGGTCCAGCACGGACTACCGGAGAAGATCAGAGTGAGTGCACACACTGACTTCACTCCCTCTCTCACCATCACATCACACTCACCCTCCCTTTAACTACACCCTATCCCACCACCACATCACACTCACCCTCCCCCATCACTACACACACACTCACCCCCTCCCCATCACATCACACTCACCACCCATCACTACACCCCCACTACATCACCCTCCCTCCCCCCATCACACCTCCCCCTCCCCCAGGGCTTCAAGATCCAGGACACGCGTGACATCTCTCCATGGGATGTCATTGAAGGCATCAAGAACTTTGGTCCCCTCAACCTGTCGTGGTTCGGTGCCGTGAGGATGGAGAGGCGAGTCCCCAAGTACGAGGTGCAGACCAAGCTCATCCAGTGTCACGCACACAAGAAGAACGCCGTGGGACACAGCTTTGTCCAGTTTGCTGACCCTGCCGAGGTGGGTGGGGTGCTGGGACTGCAGTGGAAGTGCTGCTAGGCAACACGTGCCTTGTTATGGCTCAAAGGAGGTTGTGCACGTTTAGAGTGTGACATTGTGTGGGTGGGGGTGGGTGGGGGTGCGTGGGTGAGTGTGTGTGTGTGTGTGGGTGGTGTGTAGAGTATGTGACACTGTGTATGTTTGTGTGAGTGTAGCCGGGTCTGCATTTCATGTAAGCATTACACCTGTTTAAGTCTTCCACTACGTGTGTGTGTGTGTGTGTGTGTGTGTGTGTGTGTGTGTGTGTTTGTGTGTGTGTGTGTGTGTGTGTGTGTGTGTGTGTGTGTGTGTGTGTGTGTGTGTGTGTGTGTGTGGTGGTGGTCCGGCGAATGTGAGGGGTACACACATGCACTGCCCCCTCTGCTCTACAGATTGAGGCTGCCAACACAAAGAAGGACATACCGGAAAAGCCTGCAATTGCACAGACGCCAACCGATGGTGAGTTACCATGACAGCGTGTGTTGCTCCAGTCAAGATCACCCGTTGCTTTGCTGTGGCTCCGCAATAGGTATGTATTTGAACTCAACCCCTCCCCCTCCCTTCCCCTCCCTCTCCCCCTCCCCCTCCCCTTCCCCTCCTTTTTCCCCTCCCCTTCCCCTCCTTTTTCCCCTCCCCTTCCTCTCCTTCTCCCCCCTCCCCTCCCCTTCCCCTCTCCCCCCTCCCCTCCGCTTCCCCTCTCTCCCCGTCCCCTTCCCCTCCTTTTTCCCCTCCCCTTCCCCTCCTTTTTCCCCTCCCCTTCCTCTCCCTCTCCCCCCTCCCCTCCCCTTCCCCTCTCTCCCCCTCCCCTCCCCTCCCCTTCCCTCCCATGTGCCCCACCAGCTCCAACTGGTTCCAACGTGACAGAGTCACAAGCTCAGACTCCAGACACAACTGGACCTCCCATTCAGCGTTCCGTTCCCACGGCAACTCCTCACCCCACCCCGCCCCGCCCCATTTCAATGGCTCCCTACGGTGCACCCATGGAGGTCAGACAGCCATATCAGCCGTATCAGCCACACCCCTCCATGTCCACGGGGCAGCATAGTTACCCTGGGCAACCAGGGATGGTGGGAGGGGCTTCTGCTACATACCCAGGACAAGTGCAGCGCCTGCCACCGTGGGCTAGGACGGGACCGGCAAGTGAGTGGTGTGTGTGTGTGTGTGTGTGTTTGTGTGTGTGTGTGTGTGTGTGTGTGTGCGTAAGTCCATACACAAGTGACTCCCTGCTGTCACTGTCACTGCACGTCTGCCCTCCCCTCCCTCTTCCTCTATGTGCAGTGACCAGCCGTCCCACGGGACCTGTTGCCATGGGCTACCCGGGACAGAGGACAGTGGTCACCCCGGAGATAAGACTGATGGAACAGCAGAGGCACTACGAGATTCAGCAACAACAACATCAGATGCGGATAAGACAACAACAACAACAACAGCAGCAGCGGATGCTAATGATGCAACAGCCCTCGGCTGTCCCGGGACAGTTCAGGATGCCAGCCACGCCCACAAACACGGCCATGATGACGTATCGGCCTGCACATCCACGCATGATGAACCCAGCGATGAGGATGGGGGGAATGCCGGGGGGAAGCCCCGGAATGAGCGGGATGCAGGGCGCTCATATGCAGCCACGCCCAGTGATGCGTCCCCAGGGAGGCCACCCAGGAATGGCCCCACCCCCAGGGGGAGGGGCTTACTCCCAAGCCGGTGCCCAGTACCAGGGAGCCCCTCACTACCGCCAGCCGGGGTACTATCAGTGAGCAGTGGATGACAGGCTCATAGTGGGACTGACTTACATCATGACACATCCCAGGGGTTGGTGTGGAGGGTATATGATTGTGGTGGAAGTTTACAATGAACTTCTCTTGCAGACGTGTTTACTTCTGAGATAGACAAGCGGCACGACCCGTGTACTGCATGACCCATGTACTGCATGACCCATGTACTGCACGACCCATGTACTGCATGACCCATGTACTGCATGACCCATGTACTGCACGACCCATGTACTGCATGACCCGTGTACTGCATGACCCATGTACTGCGTGACCCGTGTACTGCATGACCCATGTACTGCATGACCCATGTACTGCATGACCCATGTACTGCATGACCCATGTACTGCGTGACCCGTGTACTGCACGACCCATGTACTGCATGACCCATGTACTGCACGACCCATGTACTGCATGACCCATGTACTGCACGACCCATGTACTGCATGACCCATGTACTGCACGACCCATGTACTGCATGACCCATATACTGCATGACCCGTGTACTGCATGACCCATGTACTGCACGACCCATGTACTGCATGACCCATGTACTGCATGACCCATGTACTGCGTGACCCGTGTACTGCACGACCCATGTACTGCATGACCCGTGTACTGCATGACCCATGTACTGCACGACCCATGTACTGCGTGACCCGTGTACTGCACGACCCATGTACTGCATGACCCGTGTACTGCATGACCCGTGTACTGCACGACCCATGTACTGCATGACCCATGTACTGCACGACCCATGTACTGCACGACCCATGTACTGCGTGACCCGTGTACTGCACGACCCATGTACTGCATGACCCGTGTACTGCATGACCCATGTACTGCACGACCCATGTACTGCATGACCCATGTACTGCACGACCCATGTACTGCATGACCCATGTACTGCATGACCCGTGTACTGCACGACCCGTGTACTGCACGACCCATGTACTGCATGACCCATGTACTGCATGACCCGTGTACTGCATGACCCGTGTACTGCACGACCCATGTACTGCATGACCCATGTACTGCATGACCCATGTACTGCATGACCCGTGTACTGCATGACCCATGTACAGCACGACCCATGTACTGCATGACCCATGTACTGCACGACCCATGTACTGCACGACCTGTGTACTGCATGACCCATGTACTGCACGACCCATATAGTCACCATTCAGTTGATGTTGATGCATACAATAAGTAGTCCCTACTGGACAACAAACTGGAAATTGCTCCGCATTCATTGATACCTACAGAGATTGTACAGGTCATACAAGGCTGCTCTGTAGTGTTGTGAGGACACAGTGCATGCATGACATTGGCCCTAGCCGTACGGTGCACACAAGTGGCTGTAGTGCTTGCTTGCAGTGTTTCACATTGCTGTGCTGCAGTGTACAGGTGCATGGCTAGCCATAATTATATGTCTACTGTACATGGTGATGTGAGAGTGTTGTGCAGAAATAAGAGAGGAGCTAATGCAGAGTCTTATAATTATATAATTACATTGACACTAATGCAAATGTAAATGTAATTATATATAATATGGTAGGGAGGTCTATAGCCGATAAATCAAAACCGAGGTGACATATTTACTGAGGCGCAAAGCTCCGAGGTAAATATACTGCCGAGGTTGGATATAGAGGCTATAGACCAACCTATTACAATTTATACCATATATTATGGTAAGTGCACAACAGATGAACCTTAGCCTGAAAACACTTTCTGAAACAACACCATTTTCTCCAGCAGTCTATATCACATATATCAGACCACCTTGTAATCACTGTACGATATACATAATTTATGTAGATATAGATATATAGATATATCTATATTAATAAAGAGGAGTTGAAAATGGTTGTGCGCGATATCCTCGCGTGGGCGCAGCCAAATTGCCACGAAACCTTCACAGCGCATTGGAGCCCCTACCGTAGAGTGTCCTCGAGGGGGCGAAGAGCGAAAATACGCTTCGGCCGAGGAGCGCGCGGCGAAAAAACAGAAAACGACCGTCCGCCATTTTGGTTTTACGGAGAAAGTATACGGACTTCCGTGCACGGTTCGCACATTGTTGCTGTGGAAGCGCCATCATAGAAATGCCATCGCGTGAACTAACGTGAAATATTTATGCATGTGATAACAAAAGTTACATTGATGATGTTTGGTGATGTACCCAATAGCATAATTGCAACTACGCAGTCTGCAGCTGAATAGGCTCAACAAGCATGAATCTGTAGCTATATGAATCATGATTAGCACAAGCTGTAAAAGTGTTGCTAGGTTGTCATGATGTCGTCACATGTTGCCAATGTTGTCATGATTAGCACAAGCTGTGAAAAGTAGTTCAATGCCCGAGAGGAGATGCTCTCTGGCACGCAAAGGCATGTAGACGGACCATTGTGCACAAATAAGCTAAAGAAAAATGACATGTTCTGTGGTTTGCCCAAGCCAAACTACCAGACAGCTTGCTTCGGCTACATATTCCTGGGATGGTGTTATTTGTATATGGCCAAGAGCTATATAGCTAGCTACCAAATGCAAGAAGAACTGATAATTTAGCTAACAACAGTGGTACCATCAAGGCTCTGTCGTTGAATCACAGTCGCCGGAGCGCCGTTGAAGGGCCGCTGTCGAGGGAGCGCCGTAGCAGTGAAGCCCGCCAAAGGCGGGCTTCACTGCTAGTGTATAATAATTATATTTGCTTACTGCAGCTATATAGATGTCACAGTGTATGTATGTTGCATGCAAGCCATGCTCATGTAGCTATATACAGATTTCACTTTGTGTAAATATCAATTTTACTTGTCAATACCAACAATCTATGTTGTACTACAATTTTTAATATTAATATTAACATAGTATACTAATAAAATTTAATGCATAATCAATTACAGCTATACAGTTAATGCATATTATTATACTTTTGTTACTGGTCATGACATGATGGAAGAAAATCAACTGTTTGCTCGCTGTGATACTGCCCAGTGTTGTCATCAGCAGTGATGAAAATCTCAGAACCAGAGAAGTCCATCTTGACTGTCACTTCACGATTGTCATCTGCAGCAGTTGCTTTATCTGGCAGGGGAACTATGTCAATGGAAAATGTGCCAATCTTGACACAGCCAGGGTCAGTGCCATATTTTGGGTCTGTTGCATCTGTGGCATATATATTAAAGGTAACACTGTCTTGGTCTAGCTTCGATGGGAAGAATTTACTTGTGTACGGTGCAGCAGGGTTCAATTTCTGTCCCCTGGTCACAAACACTGAGAAGGTGTCCGTGCAGTAGGCACACTGATTCTTCTCTGACCAGATTTTCTTGCGTGGATCATCACCATCTCTAAAAGGACGCGAACAGTCAATACCGTACGTGGCATAGCTGGTCCTGCTTGCGATGGCTTTGAGTGGACCATATCGCACTGCTCCTTGGATAACGGCAAAGCCTGGGTCTCGAGGTATAACTATTTGTAGTGCAGAAAATTCTTTCTCTAGTCGATGATACAGGATCTTGGATCTGGCAAACCCACCAACAACAAATAGGGCCTCCATGTGGTGTTTAGCGTGCAGTTCTCTGACCAGCTCAACAGTGCTAGAGATTGTGGACTCATACCATTCCAGACATTTGTCTGCTGGCACATGGAGGAGGGTGGATCCTTCATAGATGTATGCTTGCGGGCTCTTATGCTGGACAAGGCTTTCAAAAATCACTCTTCTTTCCTTTTCAAACTGTACAAACATGGATGGTGGCATCTCAATCTGCATTTCACCTTTTCCCTCGTACTTCACTTTACACGTTTCAAAGTTCGCCATCAAATCATTCCACACCTGTGGATTGTGTTTTATCCGTGAGAACACTTTAGGGTAGCCAGGGACATCCAGATTACACAGAAAGGTTTCGAACTTCTTGTCAATGACTGTGGCACCGTTGGCTGAGCCTATGCACCCCTCTATCTCGTGGACATACTCCTTTCCTGAGTCCTCATGGCACTCAACAGCATGGACTGCCACATCGATGGTGCCGCCCCCAATATCAACGACGATGTAACGCTTGGCATCGACTGCACTCCCCACAAGCAGATCACGAGATTGCAGACTCTGAATGTGCAAGGCGGCTGACTCCGGCTCCAAGGTAATGGCCAGTTGATGTGGAGCATAGATTTGGTAAATTTTTGCCTGAGGAAAGGAATATCCCGTCACTCAATTCACAGCAGATTTGTTCATGCATGTACTAGCAATGTATTCCCTATATCATGATATATGCACTTGGTCAAGGGTGTGAATATCTGCTGGCAGAGGTGTGCGTCATGTGTTGCATGTTTGTGTGATGTATAAATGCATGTATTATGTATGCAATACTATGCATGCATACATAGTATTGCAAGCTATGTTTGCAACACATTGGTGCAGTTATCTGCAGGAAGGTCAAAGGACAGGGCAGTTCCACTCAGAATTTCTTTGTCTATGGGGCACATGCATGTGCATTGCATGGTGTGCACGCTAGCTAATTAAGCAAGGATTGTTACAGCCATCATAATTATACTGTATATTATATAATCCAATGTACATCATGTATTGAGTCTGTGTTAACAAGGGGAAGTAGCAACTCCTCTGCTTGGACTCTCAGCAGTTGCAACTGTGCATATGTCACCAGTAAACATTCAATAAAGTAGAGGTTCCACAGATCGAAACGTCTTGTTCTACTGAATGTATTCCTGCTGTGATCTGCTCCAATAACTCCTCCTATCAAACATTCAATAGACAGGGGCTATTAGACCACAGGTTGGATAAGCTCATCTTCGCTTAGCCTTTTGTCCCCAACAACACAATAGGTTCAAGTCACTTGATAGCATTATTATATTATATTGGTAGTCAATTACTTGTGATCATGTTTGAATCAATACATGATGTACATGCATTATGTTGTATATCTGCATACCTCCTTAGCCGCCTGCCTCATGACATCCCTGGCTGATGCCCTCCACATTGCTGGGACTGTTAGCACCCACTTGATGTCTTCGGTCTTGTAGGCCATTCTATACTCTAGGAGGATGTCCTTGATGTGGACCAGGATATCACAGAACACCCTTACAGCTGGGAGAGTGACAGTACCTCCTGCTGGAGTACAGCCTCTCACTTCAACCTCTTTGTCAAAACCCTGCCATATATATATAATGAATGATGCAAAACAGTCTGAAAACCCTAAGAGTGTGTATATATAGCTAACCTATAGCTGGTATGTGTAGAAAGACAATGTGCCCACCATTCTTCTGTTCAAATCCATTTTGAATGTCCAAAACAGTGCCCAGCCCTGCTTTCCTTCTCTGTACCTGCGTATTGCTTCACGCCCAAAAGAATCAAATTCCCAAAGAGGATGTCTATCCTGTGATGGTCTGTAGAGTACAGCAGTTGGGACCTGACGCTGGTCTTCCCACTGGCCGTCTACAAAAAGGTGAGCATTCGGCTCTGCAGGCGGTGTCACTGTGATGCTCCACGCCACTTTGGTGTAAGTCGTCCCAATATCCACGGCCACGATCTGCTTGTACGCACCTTGGATAGCTTCAGGAGTTTCATTGGGATCACTGACGTTTTCAGCCATTGCATTCTCACTAATCTGTGCAGAATTTCCCCACTGATTAACCTGAAAAGGTTGCATTGTATAGGAGTGACATTAATTTCATACACACTTCAGAGGTTGAAATGCAAATACATTAGTTACAGAAAACTGTAATTATATGTAAGTGGTAGAAATAATACTGTTACATCTACCATCTGTGCACTTTCATAAGTAGTATACCTTTCAGCTAACCTGTGAAGTCAAAGCTTGCACATCTTGTGTCAACTGTTTCACATGAGCATCGATATGCTTCATTACCTTCAGAACTTCATCTTCAGGTTTGTCCACCCTGAACTGCTCCTCACCAAGTGAACCTGTCAGACAGTAATTGTACTATGTAATCAGTCTACAAATGAGCATGTGCAGATGCACAGACAATAATATGTACATATATTATATGTATGCTTGTGCATGTATGTAAGCAGATATACGTATACAGCCTGCCTGTACAGTATGAGCTTCAACGTCCATACACAACAGACACACCCACATAGATTTCTCATATGTAACATATGCACACACATACTCACATGTACACACATGCACTAAGTGTTGATACATGCACATGCACACATGTACACATCCACACACATGACATTCTCACATGCATGTCAACCCACTAGTTCATAGACATTATACAAACACCTAATGTGGCAACTGATGTGCACACACGCACACACACACACACACACACACACACACACGCACACACACACAAACACACACAAACACAAAAACACACACACGTATGTGCACACAAACACCGTATGCATTGTTAATTTCTGCTTGATAATGGCACACCACAGAACAGGCTACAGTAAGCAATTATCTTACCTTGACCATTCTTGAACGCTTCTGCTTTCAACTCCAATTCGGTTGCCCACACCCCATAGTTGCTCTCTCTTAGCATTTTGCAAAAGGTGGCAAAGTCACGGTCCTCTTTTCCATACAAAATCTTGATTATCTGTCCTATCTGGTTTGAATCTCCTGACAACTCTGTCACACTGATGGCCTCTGCATGACTCATGAAGCCACCTGCCGGTTTCTCCAACTTGTCACAGAGTTGTGTCATTGTAAGGTTCTCTTTCAGCTTCCCTTGCAATGCCACCAAAGCATTCTGGTTCCACTTACTCATTGGAGCTCCACCTTCAGGAGGACAACACACAATGCAGGGATACCTTGCTTTCAATAATTTGGTAGAGACTCATTGCTACGGCATAGGTAAGGCTGGGCAACTGTTGAGCAATCACGTAGCAGTGGAAACAGATTGCAATGTAAACCGTTTCGACTACGAAGGGTCTTTGTCAGTTACAATATAGGGATACCTATATAGTATTAAACATACTGTGTGGATCGTACTGATAGCAGCTTAACCTTTGTAGCTAGCTACTCACAGGGCTCAAGCGTTAGTACCATCATGCACTACGAAGGTCTTTGTCAGTTACAATATAGGGATACCTATACAGTATTAAACGCGTACATTGCACAGATCGACTACCTCCAAACAAACATACTGTGTGGATCGTACTGATAGCAGATTAACCTTTGTAGCTAGCAATGGTACTGTCTAGCAATAATCTTCGTGCAGTTTATGCTGATGCCATAGTAATTAACACGTTTGTCGCTGATCAACAGTTGGAAATTACATAGTACAATGAACTAAGTCATTTGCGGAGTACCCCTATACCTACCCTTACCTCGCGCTGCCATCTTTGGAACAACCGCTCCACAATTCTCCCCTCAGAGCGCTTCACAAGGTCACCGGAGTGGAACTGTCTCCACGATTGCACTTCTCTCCCCGGTGACGGCCAATCCTGGCTCCTCTATCACGATGACAGAGCGGCATATATCGTTACGCCCTTCCCGCAGTAAGAAGTGGATTGTGCAGGATTGTGCAGCTAGCCAGCTACCACCTGGTCAAATCCAGTGGGCTTAGCAACTTAGCAAGGGGGAGGGGTACTCTGGATGTCGCCCAGGAGGCTGGGAAGGTACGGGTACACCCACACAACAGTCCTGCTGGGGGGGGGGGGGGGGGAGGAGACGTATGGGCCACGCCCTACACCCAAGGGCCACGCCTATATGTCATTTCGCTGGGTTCTACCCTTAACTGCCTATCAGCAGGTCCACGGGCGGCGGCAGCTCCTAAAAAGTGTGGAGGCTCATCCATTGACAGATGGTACAAGCATGTTAGCTAAATTTTCCGATTGCCGTCTCTAGCTTTCTTTTCCTGGTGAGCTAGCTAGCTACCACATCTGTTTTTAATCAAGATTTATAGATAAATCTAATGTTATCTTTCCTGCATACTGACGTACCGCCCGCTCAGGCTAGCATTCAAGTCTATTTAATTAACTTTGCACCCTTTTTGCGGCTTAATATCCTTGGCTAGTTGAAGTCACTCAATCTGGATCTCAGCCACTTGGGAGTTGGCAGCTATGCTATACTGCTGTGACCAAGAATTCTGTCTCTCTTCCCCTTCCATTCTGCATCTTCGCCCCACCCCCTTCCCTTCCATGATCCTTGTGAACTGCGTACACCAGCTCCACATCAGTCACAGTACCTTCCTCACTGAGTCCGCTGAAGCGGCCGCGACTGGGAGTTCCCGACGTCTACCCACAAGAGAACAGGCAGAAAGAAGTGAGCTCTCCCCTCGTTCGCAGTGAAGGCTCTGCTGTCACGTGTGTGCCGTCCTGCAGGATGAGATGCGTCCAGAAGGGGTTCAGTAACAAGCCCGCCCTAAGCAGAGAGGTATGAACGGTGAACTGTGTCACTTGTACGTAATTCCTTCAACCTCATTCGTTGCATTCAGGCTGCCCCCCTCTGATCTCACCTCCCTCTCTCACTCATCACACGCTCCGACACATTGATGCTGATACAGTGTGACTCAGCTCTGGGAAAGATAGATGCCTTTGTCAAAGGGCGGCCCAAGGATGAGGTGGGCAAAGGACACCGTTGAGCAACTGTTGTACGTGACGTGGCAGAGTCCGTCTAATGTGTGGTGTGTGTGTGTGTGTGTGTGTGTGTGTGTGTGTGTGTGTGTGTGTGTGTGTGTGTGTGTGTGTGTGTGTGTGTGTGTGTGTGTGTGTGTGTGTGTGTGTGTGTGTGTGTGTGTGTGTGTGTGTGTGTGTGTGTGTGTGTGTGTGTGTGTGTGTGTGAATGTGTGGTAGTGTGCACGAGTGTGTGGGTGATGGTGTGTGTGTGTGAATGTGTGGTAGTGTGCATGAGAGTGTGTGGGTGATGGTGTTGTGTGTATGAATGTGTAGAGGACATCGTTGAGCAACTGAGTGTGTGTGTGAATGTGTAGTGGTGGTGGTGGTGTCCACACAGCTGCCCTCTGCTCCCTACAGAGTCCCATGGTGATGCAGCTCAAAACAATCATGAAGCAGAAGAATCGAGCTGCCTGGGTGCAGGAGAGCCAGAAGAAGAAGATGGCCTTGTCAAAGGAGATGTTCCTGCCTGTCACTGTATGTGGGTTGGCACCGGCCACGCAGCCTTGCATGTTGAATCATGTGCCTTCTCCTTCACTTGTGTGGTGTGTGTGTGTGTGTGTATGTGTGTGTGTGTGTGTGTGTGTGTGTGTGTGTGTGTGTGTGTGTGTGCATGTGTGTGTGTGTGTGTGTGTGTGTGTGTGTGTGTGTGTGTGTGTGTAGCTTATGAGCCAGAAGAAGCAGGAAGCTCTGTCGTCATGGTTTCAAGACTTAGCAGGTAACAAGTCACTGCAGGCCCGTGGGTGTGGGTGGTGGGTGGGTGTTCCCGCATGTGTGGGTGGGTGTGGGTGGGTGTTCCCGCACGTGTGGGTGGGTGTTCCCGCACGTGTGGGTGGGTGTTCCCGCACGTGTGGGTGGGTGCGCATGCGCGCGTGTGTGTTGTATATGCTTCTGTGTTCTACTCAGCTGTAGTACCCCTCCCTCGCTCCACACAGATGCCACTTCTGATAAAGAAGGAAGAGATATTTGACCTTCTCTGTGAGCACAGTGTGCCCATGTCGCGGTCCACCTGGTTCATTAAGGTGAGAGGTGGATGGTCTACACTGGCTCTGTGGGAGGGGCTGGGTGGGTGAGTGGGAGGGGCTGGGTGGGTAAGTGGGAGGGGCTGGGTAGGTGTGAGAGGTTGTGTGGGTAAGTGGGAGGGGCTGGGTCGGTGTGAGAGGTTGTGTGGGTACTGGGTAGGTGGGAGGGGCTGAATGGGTGAGTGGGAGGGGCTGGGTGGGTGAGTGGGAGGGGCTGGGTGGGTGAGTTGGGTGTCAGTATGTTAATGTAGGTAGGTGCATGCTGAGTGCACTATGAGTCCCCTGTGTCCCATCATCCTCCTGCCGCCCCAGATGACAGCAGCCCACAACAGCATGCTCAACGAGACCCGTGTGAGGAAGAAACAAGCGCTGGACCCCGCACAAGGTGGGCGGGTGAAGGGTGCCACACACCAGCGCTGGGTTCTATGTAGTATGTACAGTGTGTCTGCGAATGAGTGTGTGTGTGTGTGTGTGTGTGTGTGTGTGTGTGTGTGTGTGTGTGTGTGTGTGTGTGTGTGTGTGTGTGCGTGCATGATTTTATGTCCATACCATAGCAATGCTTTACATCCTATACTCCCCCACCCTCCCCCACCCTCCCCTCGCCCTCTCCCACCCTCCCCCACCCTCCCCTCGCCCTCTCCCACCCCCTGTACGGGTGCGACACAGAGTGGACATCAGCTGTGTATGGATACCTACACGACATTGCTTCCAAGCTGTTTCGAGCAGACAGGGAACCCCGGGGGACCGGGACCGGGACCCCCTAAGGGAGGGGGACTCCACCTCCCCGATGGCCCGGTGGCAGTACATTGTGCATCTCTCCCAGTGGATGTACAACAAAGGATTGCTGGACCACCATGACTTCCTCAAGTCCCTGGTCGAGTTCCTCGAGAGCACAACGTTGCGTCAGCACCACTCCAGCGACGACCCGCTCCGACTCCTCCTCCCCCTGGTGGTCCAGTTCCTGCCTGACATCACTGGCTGCCTCTCGCTGGCCCGCCCCTTGGCCAAGGTCTGCGTGAAGCGGTTCACGTCACTCTACAACAGTGGAGAGAAGACGTCCAATAATCTGAGGTGGTTTTGGGAGAGTGACCCCGATGCTGTGAGCAAGATGCTAGAAGCAGTGGAAGTCGGAGAGGCTGAAGTGCCATCGTCTCCCGTCCACAGTGTGTCTGCCTTGCACCGGTCGTCACGGCGATCCCAGTCTGCCAAACAGGAGGACATGGATACCATGCCCCCGCCCACCATTCCCTCCCTTTTGGGTAAGCCCCAAGAAGATTCAGGAGAAGGCGTGTCCAAGGAAACCCTGAGCTCTGGTAATGTCACCAGGAGACAAAGCGAGGCGACAACAGAAACAGAAGGTGCCGGGCGGCCATATTTGTATAGTGCTTGTGGCGATGATGGTTTCTCGGTGATGGGAGCCCCTCTGTGATGTTACTTTGTCGGTGATTTGACTGAGTAACCTCCACTCGGGCTGTATTGTATTGTAGCTGCCCTTCAGTTGCCTCCTCACGGTCAGAGCCTCAGACACAACTGAGCACTCTACAAGTGAACAGCAAAATCGTTCCAGAGCAAGAAACGTAGAACGATTTTGCTGTTCATTTAGAACGTAGCATGAGCCTCCACCAGACTGCTCCTACAAGTTGTACAGTGATGTGTGAATTGCTGGCAAACACACCCACCTAGTGTACCTGCTCACTCGAGCTTAGTCTGTTGCTTCACCCACTTGCTGTGTCAAACACTTGACCCTACGCATGTCCATGTGTTCTGTTTTGTCTGTTGTGCAGACAAGCCCAAGACTGACACCACAGCCTCATCAGACACCTCTGGCACTGAGCCTGCCGACAGCGCCTCCAAACCCGCCCCGCCCAAACCCGTCACCCCTGCCCCACCCCCAGAGCCTGACCTCTCCAGCTACTCGTGGTGCTCCAGCCACCGCTCCCTCCTCCTCACCCTGAGCTACATCATCCAGACGATAGCAGTCAAGTGCACCTCCGCTCTGGTGGCACTGCCCTCCAAGCAGTCCCTGCCCTCCAGTCTGCAGGGGAAGACGGGCACCAAGACCTTCAAGCCCCTGGAGGTGCTCCCGGTGGCTCTACCGGACCTCCCTCCCCTCCAGGACGCAAATAGAGAGAAGGTGCTTTGATGTGGTACATGCTCGTGCTACGACGGTAAACCGAATGGTGATGTTGTTAAGCAGTCACGTAGCAAGGGGGGTAAATTGACTGACGAAGATCGTGAGGTCGAAACGTCTCACTGCAATTTACCGCCCTTACTATGTGAATGACAAGGCGCTTTGTTGTATTCACAGCACTGCTCAATGTGTGGGCACTGTTCCTCCTCCGCCCTCACCATACCATCCTGTTCACGTCCTCTTGCAGGTGAAGGCTCTGCTGCGGACGGTTGAGGAGGAAGTGCTGTCGCGCTCAAAGGCTGTGGAGAGCGGCTGGTGTTTCGTTGACCAGCAGTCACCATCTGAAGGTGTGTGCGTTGTGTGACTTCAAGGTCACATGACTTCCTGCACACTGTGTGTGTGTGTGTGTGTGTGTGTGTGTGTGTGTGTGTGTGTGTGTGTGTGTGTGTGTGTGTGTGTGTGTGTGTGTGTGTGTGTGTGTGTGTGTGTGTGTGTGTGTGTGTGTGTGTGTGTGTGTGTGTGTGTGTGTGTGTGTGTGTGTGTGTGTGTGTGTGTGTGTGTGTGTGTGTGTGTGTTGTGTGTGTGTGTGTGTGTGTGTGTGTCTGTGTGTGTGTGTGTGTGTGTGTGTGTGTGTGTGTGTGTGTGTGTGTGTGTGTGTGTTGTGTGTGTGTGCGTGCGTGTGTGTGTGTGTGTGTCTGTGTGTGTGTGTGTGCGTGCGTGTGTGTGTGTGTGTGTTGTGTGTGTGTGTGTGTGTGTGTGCGTGCGTGTGTGTGTGTCTGTGTCTGTGTCTGTGTGTGTGTGTGTGTGTGTGTGTGTGTGTGTGTGTGTGTGTGTGTGTGCTGCTCTTCTGTTGCCTCGGAGGGCACACCAGCTGTTGCTGTGTGCCAGTGCCCCTAATGGGGTGTTGTACAGTGTGAGTGCCATCGCCCCCTACAGCACAGCTCACCATCAGGTACCCATCCACAGTGTGAATAAGACTCATCGCACAACAGAGCCACTCTTATTCATCTGATGCATCGGCATTGTTAGGAAGGTCTTCTTCCCTTCATTCCACTCCTCTCCTCCGCTCCCCTACCCCTCCACTTCTCCTCTCCTCCGCTCCCAGGTGGCAATGTCAAGTGTGTTCTGGAGGTGCTGGAGGTGCTGGACAACCAGCTCTTCACCAAGTCCGGTGCCGTCAGTCCTGTCACGGCACTGATGAGACAGCTGAGGGTCATCATGGCCAACCCACAGGTGGGTGGGGCTGGTGGGTGGGGCCAGTGTACCTGTAGCTGCATGCCTCTGTGTGGAAACTAGTAACTATGTTCATGGCACCCTCCCCTCCCCTCCCCTCCCCTCCCCTCCTCTCCCCTCTCCTTCCCTGTAGGTCTAGGTGAAGGACAGCCAGTTTGTGATGTTGCTGTGTCGATGGGCCGTCACTCCCCACAGGGAGGGGCAGCACCGCCCACTGGTGGCCGCCCAGCTGATCAAGCAGAGATAGAACACGGTGCTGAAGGTGGGAGGGGCAGTGAAGGAGGGGCATCTGTGAGGAGGGAGAGTGAGAGGAGTGTGTGTGATGGTGAGGGAGTGAGGGGTGAGGGGTGGGATTGGAGAATGCTACGTATGTTTGTGGCTAAAAACAGACACACTTTACTGTCCAGCCATGTTTCTGTGCCATGTTTCATGTGTTAGAAACCATACCATGAGGGGCCTATCACTTCAGATGATGACTCGATGGAATGCTGTGGGGGCGGGGCTGATGACAGCACCAGAGATGGCCGAGCCACACCCACTTACCCCTTCCAGGAGGTCCTGTTTAAGTTCCTTGAGTGTCACCCTCCTCCATGGCATACGTGGAAAACTCCTATGTGTATACACACACACACACACACACACACACACACATACACACACACACACACACACGCACACACACACGCGCGCACACACACACACACACGCGCGCACACCCACCCACACACGTATGTACGTATGTCCCAATGTGTTGCGGTTCCTTGTTGCAGGTGGCACACATCGCCATGCAACAGGGGAAAGTCCCTTCTTCCTACTGATGATCCTGTTTGGAGAGCTCATTCGATTGGGTGTCTTCTCCTACTCCGCCTACCTTTCCACCCTCATCGCCAGGGCTGACCTGGTCACGCCCATTATGTCACGTCTAATGTCAGGGGCTGACTCTATTGCAGAAGATGAGAGTGAGGCGGAGTCGACCAAACCCACGCTCACCATCTCAATTCCGTATGTAAGAAGAGCGAAACCCTCTGATCCAAGCAGTGGGAGTAGCCTGGCTAAAGATGGCCCAGGACTAGAGGTGAAGACAGAAGCTCCCTTGACGTCTCCAACAGCCTCCACGTTTGTCATTGCCACTGGATCCTCCAGAGTTCCGGTGGGCGACACGCCCAGCTCAGCTGTAAGCAGCCTGGCCACGCCCGATCTGCTGCACCAGCGACACAACCAGCTGCAGAAATTGCTGAACCAGCACTCCCCAGACCCCGGCCCCTTCTCACCATTTGATTCCCCTACACTGGGGAATTCCCCCAGCCATGAATTTCATGGCCTTTCCCCCACCTCACTCACCACTCCTGCAAGCAGCACTGAGAAGGGCAGAATCAAGGTCGCCGGCTTTCCTGTCAGCCCAGCAGTCAAGACAAAGAACTCCCACCACTCCATCTTTGCAGCGTACGTACATGCCCATCTCCTCCAGCGTCCTCTCACAAAGCATCGTCAATGAACGTATGGTGGCCTTGTGCGGGGTGAGCAAGGGGAAGTCCCACGTCCAAGAGATGCAAAGCAGTTTGGAGCAGAGATTCCTCGAGATCTACTATCCGTACAGTACACAGAACACTTTCATCAGCATCCAGTGGGCATACAAGGAGCGTTGGCAGCGTTTCTGCAAACTCCCACTGTTCTACAAGCGAGCCATTGCCTCCCGTCTGGAGAGTATCCTGCGCAGTGCCCTCCCTGACCAGTACCCTTCCACCGCCCAGCTGTGTCTCGTGGCGACATCCTGGAGCAGGCAGGGGATTTCCAGGGACTAGTCAGTCTCCTTGTGGATCTGGTTGCCATAGGGAAGAAGACGGAGCTGAGCGGTGACAAGACGACTGGGGAGGACTGGCTGGACCCCGCCCACAAGCCCCTCCCCCTGCACCTGTGCGTGCTGGTCTCCAGCCTACTACAGCGGCACATGGCCTGCTTGCAGCTGTCAGAGCACAACACGTGTGTCGTCTTTGAGAGGTGAGAACCACACTAGGTTAACTGGTGGCATGCCAGGTGAGCCCCTCCCCCTCCCCTCCCTCCAGCCTCTGTTTGGTCTTGAGGGACTCCACCTCCCCTGCCCTCACGCACTCCCAGAGGGCTGTGTTTGACCTCCTTCTCCGCCTCTACCACTTCTGTCAGTATGTGAGGAACACCTACGAGTCGTCCCTCACCACCCCCCTACTCAGTAGGATCAAGGAAGCCCACTTGATCAACACCAGTGTGCGCCCAGTGGCCACCACGGACATCACTTGGATCCGCACCACCCTCGTCAACCAGCTGATCCAGCCGTCGCTGTGTGACGTTGGCCAACTCGGCTACACCCTCAACCTCAGTCCAAAGGCCAATGGGTTCACGCTGGTGTGCGAGGCTCTCAGTCTCGTGTGTGTGCCCCACCCCCCACTCACGTTTGGCAAGATCTGCGACCTCGCTCAGTTGGTCGCAGAACTAGCGTGTTTGTGTGACTCTGTCCCTCCGGAGCTGCTTGGAGCTCTGGTGGCTATTTCACTGCCCTTCGATGCCAGCTACGGCTTTCAGCAGCTTGTCTTGGAGACAAGTGTGCATGTGAGTGGAGGGGCTAATTAGGGTGACAGTCGCTGTGTAGGTGGGGCCTTGTGTAGGTGGGGTCTTGTGTAGGAGGGGCCTTGTGTAGGTGGGGCCTTGTGTAGGTGGGGCCTTGTGTAGGTGGGGCCTTGTGTAGGTGGGGCCTTGTGTAGGAGGGCCTTGTGTAGGTGGGGCCTTGTGTAGGTGGGGCACCGCACAATCGAGGGGGAATTTATAGACACATTCCGCTGGTGATAGACTCAAATACAGAACTTGATTTTTATTGCTACTGTCTACTGCTCACCCTCACTCAGCGACTGCATATTCTAGTGCCTCCCTAGTTAACTAGTTCAATGTATCCCTTGTACTGTGGTGGGTGGTGGTTACTGATGTGGTCTGGCTCCAGGTACTGGGTGAGAGGTAGCATATTGTCCCGCCCCCCCCCTCAGGTGCACAATGTGACCAGCCCTTACATGAAGAACCTACTCATCTTTATAGCGCTGCTGGTTGGCCTCAACACAGTCCCTCTGATGGACATCATCAGCCGCATCCTTCGCCCGCTGGTCCGCTCGTACCTCTCCCAGGCCTCCTCCAGCCCCGCCACCACTGCTCAGAGCAACATGCTCCTCAACCTCCTCATCCTCCTCGTCCTCCTTCTCCTCGTCGACCCAGAAGATCTCCCAAAGAACCTGTCAGTTTCCCCCATTGTGGACAGCATTGTCGACAACCTCCCCACAGTTGTGCTGCACCAGCTGAGGACCAAAAGGAGGGAGCTCGGCCTCAACATCCTCTTCAGCGTGCTGAAGGACCTCTTGAAGGTGGCGCAGCCCAGTCTGCAGAAGGACATGACGGTGGGTGGAGGCGGGAGAGCGGGGATGCAGATCCACGTTCAAGCCACACCCACTTCAATCAACGAGGTCCGTGCTGCTCTGGAGGCGCTTGCAAGCCAGCGCTGGTTGGGGGAGATGTGCCACAGGGAGGAGGGCAAGATGCTGGACAAGGAGCGGCTGGGAGAGGCCTCCATCATGCCTCTGCAGACCCGGTACCTCCTCGTGCTCCTCTGCCCCATCCAGGGGGCGTCGGCGCAGAAGTTGTCCGGTCTTGAGCAGGTAGACTTGGTCAAGGACACTCAGGTGGGGATCAGGTACATCCTGCAGAACCTGGACCTGTGGACGCTGAGGGCCTCCCTCCTGCACATCTCCATGCTGATCAAGCAGACCCCTCACAGCGTGAGTGCTCGGGGTGGAGCGGGGAGGAGGGACGACTGGTTCACAAACTGTTTGCACCGTATGGGACCTCGGTGTGTACGTAGATTGTGTACACTGTGTAGTCCTGTTCTTAATGTGACACATCCTCCTTCTTCCCCTCCCCTTCCCATTCCTCTCCCCTGCCCCTCCCCCACCCCCCCTCACCCAGTCACGTAGTAGTGTGGTGGACTCGCTGGCCAGCAGTGTCATTCAGGTGTTTGAGGACTCGTGCTCTGAGGAGTGGGTGGGGCAGCACATGGAGACGGACCAGGGGGACGGCGCCCACAGCCCGCCCATCTGGCTGGTCACGCCCCTCATCAGCAAGCTGCCGGCCATTGTACTGGGCCGTGTGCTCAAGAATGCCGGCACCGTCCTCGGGAGGGGGCAGTGGTGGAGTCTGGAGAAGAGCCTAGAGAAGAAGAGGACAACACGACAGACAAGGTGTGTGTGTGTGGTGTTTGTGGTGAGTGTGCATGCGTGCGTGTGTGTGTGTGATTGGTGCGTGTGTGTGTGATTGGTGTGTGTGTGTGGTGAGTGTGTGAATGTGTGTGTGGTGTGTGTGAGTGTGTGTGCATGCATGCGTGTGTCTGATATGGGGTATTTCCCTCCTTGCAGCACCACACCAGGAAAGTACGGTCTCCAATGGCAACAGCCCTTCCTGGAGCTGGTGCTGGCATGCATGAAGGCCCAGCGCACCATCCACGAGGAACTCCTCGCTCCTCTGCAGAAACAGCTGCACAACTTTCTCTCTGCTTTCGAAAAGGTCAGCCAGCCAACATGTCTCTGCAACTCCTCTCTCTGTTAGCTGAGTGTTGTGTCAAGTGTGGCTCCTGGCTCTCTCCCTTCCTCAGGAGGGTCTCCCGAGTGACGAGCTGGCCAAGAGCACTCTGCAGGCAGCACTCAAGCTCCGCCTCTCACTCATCGGCTCCATGCTGCTGTCGTTGAGGGACTCGGAGCAGCACTGCACTGACTGGGCCCTGCTCCTCCTGCAGCTCCTGGAGTCAGGGGCCGTTGACAGACAGACGGACAACAGGTGGGGTGACAGGGCAATCAGCATGTCACTGACTCACCGGTAGTGACATGTGACACCCTCCACTAAGAGGAAGTGTCATGTAACCAGACCACCATATCCCCCTCCATTTTATAGGACAACTGTATGTATGTGTAATTTGTTTATGAAATTCACCATGATACACTCAGACCTGATCAGTTTCAGCCCCTCTCCTCCCCTCCTCCCTCCCCTCCCCCTGTCAGTGACAGTGACCTGTTCACGTCCACACTGGACATGGTGTCCACTCTGCTGAGCTGGATGAACAGTGACTTCTTGCTGGTTCCCATGGTAACTGGTGACGAGGGGAAGAAAACCACTGTCTCCATCATCAGAAAGCTCAAAGTGAGTCACACCACCAGCTCCCGCTGCCATTTTAGCTGGTGTGGTGGCACCGTGTTGGCATCTGCGTCTAATGACTACATCCTCCATGGAGGTGAGACAGCCGTATCAGCCACACCCTTCCATGTCCACGGGGCAGCATAGTTACCCTGGGCAACCAGGGATGGTGGGAGGGGCCTCTGCTACATACCCAGGACAAGTGCAGCGCCTGCCACCGTGGGCTAGGACGGGACCGGCAAGTGAGTGGTGTGTGTGTGTGTGTGTGTGTGTGTGCGTAAGTCCATACACAAGTGACTCCCTGCTGTCACTGTCACTACACGTGTGCCCTCCCCTCCCTCTTCCTCCATGTACAGTGACCAGCCGTCCCACGGGTCCTGTTGCCATGGGCTACCCGGGACAGAGGACAGTGGTCACCCCGGAGATGAGACTGATGGAACAGCAGAGGCCCTACGAGATCCAGCAGCAACAACATCAGATGCGGATGAGACAACAACAACAACAACAACAGCAGCGGATGCTAATGATGCAACAGCCCTCGGCTGTCCCGGGACAGTTTAGGATGCCAGCCACGCCCACCAACACGGCCATGATGACGTATCGGCCTGCACATCCACGCATGATGAACCCAGCGATGAGGATGGGGGGAATGCCGGGGGGAAGCCCCGGAATGGGCGGGATGCAGGGCACTCATATGCAGCCACGCCCAATGATGCGTCCCCAGGGAGGCCATCCAGGAATGGCCCCACCCCCAGGGGGAGGGGCTTACTCCCAAGCCGGTGCCCAGTACCAGGGAGCCCCTCACTACCGCCAGCCGGGGTACTATCAGTGAGCAGTGGATGATAGGCTCATAGTGGGAGTGACTTACATCATGACACATCCCAGGGGTTGGTGTGGAGGGTATATGATTGTTGTAGTGGAAGTTTACAATGAACTTCTCTTGCAGATGTGTTTACTTCTGAAGTCAAACAGCATGACCCATGTACTGCGTGACCCATGTACTGTATAGTGACATTCTATAGCATAGTCACCAAAGTCCAGTTTATGTTGATGTGTACAATAGTACATGCATATAGTGGGGGAAAATAATGAATGACATAAAATAGTGTCAAAATAAATAGTAGCATGTTAGACAGCTGGCAAGACAAGTTAGACCTATGTACTGCATGACCCATGTACTGCACGACCCATGTACTGTATAGTGACATTCTATAGCATAGTCACCAAAGTCCAGTTTATGTTGATGTGTACAATCAGTAGTCCGTACTGGACCACAAACTGGAACTGCTCCGCATTCACTGATACCTACAGAGATTGTACAGGTCATACAAGGCTGCTCTGTAGTGTTATGAGGATACAGCACACGTGCATGACATTGGCCCTAGCCGTACACAGGTGCACACAAGTGGCTGTAGTGCTTGCTTGCAGTGTTTCACATTGCTGCGCTGCAGTGCACAGGTGCATGGGGCTAGCTATATATATATATATATATATATATGTCTACTGTACATGGTGATGTGAGAGTGTTGTGCAGAAATAATATAAAGAGAAAGAGAGGAGCTAATGCAGAATCTTCCAACTGACGTCAGCTATGACATCACAGCCTGTAATGAGTGTTCCCTAGCATTACCATGGACACCCAAATACGTGAGTGTTTCCTAGCATTACCATGGACACCAAGCTGTACATGCCCAGTTCTTGGGAGGTCAGGTTCTTGTGTCAACCGCCCAGTCATGGGACCAGTCAGCTTAGGGGAGGGCAGATTCCTTCACCCACACTAATGTAAATGTTATTGTTAAGTGATGTTTTTAGAGCAGGGACAGCCTCTTAGTCTGTCCCTAGGTTAGATAAACAAAATTATCTTGCTTTATGGGAGCAACACACAAATGTCATCTTCACTGTGCATTTCCTGTGCTGTTCTAAATGCACTAGTAAATGTGTAGTATATGGCTAATACTCCATGTATGTAGCTATAGCTATAGTATATACACCATGAATGTATGGAGGTGCATAGCACCATCATTCAATTATATAGCAGCTGCTAGTATTTGCCTCCCTTGCTGCCACCATCAGCATTGTAACCTTACCATCTTCGAGTGTATAATTATGTGTGAAGGAGTGTCAAACATACATTGGCTGCGAACAGGCTACAATAAGACAATGCGCTAATTGCAGTATGTGGGTACACGTAATGGCAAGCATTATGGTGTGTGCATCATTCAGCTCGCTAATGATCCCAAATCCCATGCATATTGTATATTTCCATTGCCATTAACACCAAAATACATTCCACAGCCACAAATTTCTCAGTCATGTATATATGCATTACATGGTGTGGTCCGTGGAGGAGATACTTCTGAAATGCTTCATGCTGCTATATGAATAATACTGTTATAAGTGGTGAACGAATATTGACATACGTAGTGGAAGACAATCAACTGTTCACTCGCTGTAATACTGTCCGGTGTTGTCATCAGCAGTGACACAAATCTCAGGACCAGAGAAATCCATCTTGACTGTCACTTC
>OX465048.1:0-62500 GCA_949841015.1 Aplysina aerophoba | reverse complement strand
TGAAGTCATTAATAAATTCGCACTCCAGATACATTCAGCATTCGCTTCATTGCTCACAGCTGTTTTGTTAGCTATGCATGCAGACATGCACCTATATAGACCTGAGCATTATTGCATAGCAATACTTGGTAGTGCCTGTTGCGAAAACTACTCTACATTGTTTCCACCAATGATAGACTATAATTAATTAAAGGAAAGGAATAGTTTTACAATGCCGTACTTACATGTAATGAGCTTTCCCAATTACGCCAAAAATTGGAAGGGCATGATATATTTCATTGAATACATACAAAATATGCAAAATATTATGACTAGACAGTTAGACATGCAATTGTGTAAGTAATAAAGAAGTACATACAACTGCATTTTACTGGCAATACTGACATGATCGAAGAAAATCAACTGTTGTCTCACTGTGATAATCTTCAGTGTTGTCGATGGCTTCAACAAAGATCTCGGGACCAGAGAAATCCATCTTGACTGTCACTTCACGATCATCATCTGCAGCAGTTGCTCCAGCTGGTAGGGAACTGATTGTAACAGAAACTGTGCCAATCTTGACACAGCCAGGGTCAGTGACGTATTTTGGGTCCTTTGCATCTGTGGCATATATATCAAAGGTAATACTGGTTTGGTCCAGACTCGATGGGGTGAATGTACGTTTGTATGGGTTAGAAGGGTTCAATTCTTCCTCCCTAGTCACAAACACTGAGAAGGTGTCCGTGCAGCGAAAATTCTGATATTTCTCTGACCAAACTCTCTTTTTGATAGGATCACCATCCCTAAACGGGCGCTGACAGTCAACACCATACGTGGCATAGCTGGTCCTGCTTGCAATGGCTTTGAGTGGACCATATCGCACTGCTCCTTGGATAATGGCAAAGCCTGGGTCTTGAGGTATTACTAAATGTAGTGCAGGAAACTCTGCCTTCAGTCGCTGATACAGGATCTTGCATTTGGAAAAACCACCGACAACAAAGAGGGCCTCCACGCGGTGTTTAGTGTGCAGTTCTCTGACCAGCTCAACAGTGCTAGAGATTGTGGGCTCATACCATTCCAGACATTTGTCTGCTGGCACACGGAGGAGGGTGGATCCTTCATTGATATATGCTTGCGGGCTCTTATGCTGGACAAGGCTTTCAAAAATCACGCTTGTTTCCTTTGGAAACTGTACAAACATGGATGCTGGCATCTCAATCTGCATTTCACCTTTTCCCTCGTACTTCACTTTACATGTTTCAAAGTTCGCCATCAAATCATTCCATACCTGTGGCTTGTGTTTTATCTGTGAGAACACTCTAGGGTAGCCAGGGACATCCAGATTACACAGAAAGGTTTCAAACTTCTGGTCAATGACTGTGGCACCGTTGGCTGAGCCTATGCACCCCTCTATCTCGTGCACATACTCCTTTCCTGAGTCCTCATGGCACTCAACAGCATGGACTGCTGCATCGATGGTGCCGCCCCCAATATCAATGACAATGTAACGCTTGGCATCGACTGCACTCCCGACAAGCAAAACGTCACGAGATTGCAGACTCCGAACGTGCAAGGCGGCTGACTCCGGCTCCAAGGCAATGGCTAGTTGACGTGGAGCATAGATTTGGTAAATTTTTGCCTGAGGAAAGGAATATTCCATCACTCAATTCACAGCAGATTTGTTCATGCACGTACTAGCAATATATATTTTCTATATCATGATATATGCACTAGCTGCACACAGCACAGTCACGGCAGTTGGTCATGTTGTGCTATTATCTGGAAGGACAATGCATTGTACTATCCTATATCATGATATGTGCACTTGCATTGTACTCTGCCATCGCATCATCAATATCTGCTGTGGCAGAGGTGTGTGTCATGTGTTGCATGTTTGTGTGATGTATAAATGCATGTATTATGTATGCAATACTATGCATATGCAAGCTGTGTTTGCAACACATGTATGTGTAGTTAGCTGCAGGAAGGTCAAAGGACAGGGACAGTTCCACTCAGAATGCCATAATGTCTTTGTGTATGGGTCACATGCATGCCTTGCATGGTGTGCACACTAGCTAATAAAGCAAGGATTCTACACCCATCATATTTTAATGTATCATTATAGCTACATAATCCAATGTACATCATGTATTGAGTCTGTGTTAACAAGGGGGAGCAGCAACTCCTCTGATCAATGAAACCAGCAACTCCTCTGCTTGGCCTCTCAGCAGTTGTGACTGTGCATATGTCACCAGCAAACATTCAATGGACAGGGGCCAGTCCATTAGACCACAATGCAGTATCTATATGACGAGGCTATAGGTTGGATAAGCTTATCTTCGTATGGTCTTTAGTCCCCAACAACACAATAGGTTGAAACAGTCTTACAACCCGAAGGCCTTCGTAAGTCATTTAATAGCATTATTATATGAATTGGTAGTCAATTGCTTGTGATCATGTTTGAATCAACACATGATGTACATGCATTATGTTGTAGATCTGCATACCTCCTTAGCCGCCTGCCTCATGACATCCCTGGCTGATGCCTTCCACATTGCTGGCACTGTTAGCACCCACTTGATGTCTTGAGTTTCGTAGGTCGTTCCATGTGTTCTAATATGGTCTAAAACAATGGCCTTGATGTGTACCAGGATGTCACGAAACACCTTCAAAGCTGGGAGGGTAACAGGTCTGGATTGGCCTTTTGCAGTCCTAGTGCTGCCCCTCACTGGAATGTCCTTGCCAAAATCCTGTTATATCCGAATCAAAAACAATTATATTATATAGCTATACCATAATATGACATCTCACTACACTGTGAGTACATGCATTGCTAACTGGTAGCCTGCAGTTACAAGAAGCTGATACGGTTACCGTTATATCGTGCTGCCTACCTTTGTACTGTGCAAGTCCATTTTGAACTTTCTAAACAGTGCCCAGCTCTCGTTCTCTTTCGGTTTCCCCTTTGTGTAATTGCGTATTGCTTCGTGTCCAAAAGAATCAAATTCCCAATGCAGACTTCGATGCTGCAGCTCCGCTGGTGACTTGTACAGTACGGCAGTCGGCACTTGACGTTGGTCTTCCCACTGACCGTCTATGAAGAGGTAAGTACTCGGGTCTGCAAGTTTGGTCTGGCACCACGCCACCTTGGTGTAAGTCGTTCCAACATCCACCGCCAAGATCAATTTGTACGTAGCTCGGATAGCTTCCAAAGTTTCCTCAGGATCACTTACGTTCTTAGCCATTTTGCAGATATAGCTACGTCCTAACGCTACATAAAGTAACGATCAAAGCTCGATGGCGTGTTCGCTGGGTGGGGGTTCCATATGATTATATGGCGAGTCCCCCACAAGCGAAGCCGGCGATTTTGTCAGTAGCTATGCATACATACATATATAATATTATATATAATTATATATATATAATATCGTATACGGTTTTCGCGGGGTTAAACTTTCGCGGATCGCAGATTTTAGCAATTTTCGCGGATGCAGGCCTTAAGTCTTTGATTCGCCGATTCGTCGTTTACTTTGAATCCTGTTCGTATTGGTGTAAGCAATTGCTTCGGTGCAGATTCGTAGCTGCATATCAAGTTGCCCTAGCGAATCGCCGCCATTTTTTGTATTTTGTGACGCAATCGATTTTTACAACCGCAGACTCGTTCAGACTGGTCTAAATTTTCGCGGGATGAAACTTTCGCCGATGGCTGTGCTGATCCGCGAAAATCGCGAAAGTTAAAGCGTATACGGTTCATATTTAGTATTCATTATTTTCAAGTGCATCAAGTGACCTGCACACTAAAAAGACTGAAAATGGATAGAAATGAGTTAAGTCATTAGTTCAGATGATCGAATCTACGCTGCCACAGCAGCTTCTTGATGGATTTGCCAACATTAACATTCCTGCATGCTTGATCCAATATCATTCCTACGTTCTACTCATCAGATGCTGTCAGAAACTCACTCTTTAACTCCATCATACAATCAACTACTGCTTCTCTCTCTCCTGCTTCAAATCTTCACACCTTAGCAAAAATGTTCCTCTGAGGCTCATCCTCTATTTCTCCCATCATGCATTGCCTACAAATCCTCTCCTCCCTCTTCAGACCATTCCATCTCAATTCTCAGTGCAGCAGGTACCTCCTCTTAGCATGGCCAACATCCTCCTCAGCCTCTTACACTTCACATCCATGCACCTATCCTTACTCCCATGAACCAGCAGTCTTTGCATCACTCCGAACTTCGATCATTCTTGTGCTTCAACTTCCAACTTCCACTTTACCTCCCTCCACTTACTGTCTCTTAACATCATTCCAATCTCTGTCATCAACAGACTTTCCAGTTCTGCCCCCTTCACACCACCCCAACCAAGCTCCACTAACACTTCTCCAAGTCTTTCTGCCAACTACTCTTCTTTTCCATTTGCATGACCTCCTCTAAAACCCATTTAATCCACCTACTTTCCTTCATCCTTAATACTTTTATCCAGAACTCAATGCATCTTCTTTTGCTCCCCATACTAACATATATATAATTATAATAATATGTTACGACCCAATTTGCATCTTGCTATATATGCATACTCACAAGAAAAAAGATGACAGCAGCACTCACGCATGCACACACACACACACACACACACACACGCACGCACGCACGCACGCACGCACGCACGCACGCACGCACGCACGCACACACACTACATTATGCGCGCATTATGCAATGATTCTGTAACACACATCAGACTCCACTTACGTGTCTATGAAGAGTTCATGTCAATCTTGGCAAACTGCAGACATCCAGATGGATGTTCAGGCTGTTGGCCCTCATCAGTGCAGTGCAGCCCAGCAAAAAGCTCCAACCAGACTACTCAATCCCATGCCATTTGCCAACACCCACTGGACCATCTAACCTCATATCACTGGATTGACTAGCAATGCCCACAATATACCCACACATGCCCCCACATCTCAAGGGGCATACTGCACTCTTGGCTTACCACACCCTTTTACGCTGCCACCACACACACAAAACATGAACACATGCCTGTGTTGGTGCACACACACACACACGCACACACGCACGCACGCACGCACGCACGCACGCACGCACGCACGCACGCACGCACGCACGCACGCACACACACTCCAGTCTCCTCCTCATATATATCTTCGCCCAACACACACACACACACACACACCTAATAATACTTCTCAAGCTTTCTCATCAAATCACATGCTAAACGGTACAGACAAACATAGGAACAACACTGGTACACAGAGCCTTCATCCTTAAAGACAAACTGGTGCCTACGTGGAGAGCCACAGGCTTTGACAGTAGGGCTTGTTCATATCCTCAAAAAGTATAAGTAAGGCCAACTGTTGAAGAAACGTAGGGGTGTCCATAGAGTAATTTGGCGTTTGGATTGACAGTCAACATGGTCATCAATGCAACAGTCCATCTGGCCAGTACTTCATGTGCCGGTCACAAATATCTTGAAATTTGTCCACTCTGGTGTTTCATATGTACCCGCTTTGAAGCTGGTTAACTGGCTTCGAAACAGGTCAGCGGTTGAGAATCAGGTCGTAACATATATACTCCCTCATTGGCAGTGAATTTTGTACTGTCTATGCCACTCAAGCACCGTCAAGCCTGATGATCTTGTACTATCCCAGTGGCCAGTAATCCAGCTCCTGGCTGAGCAGCCCCTGTCACAAGCTGCTGCCACATGAATAATAATATTAATAATATAAACATACAAATCACACTCACAACATCACAAAGACACTCTGCGAACGAACGAAAAGCATTTGGAAAGCACAAGCAGCTCACACCATCTTAGCTATATATTTCAGACAGAAACAATTTACACTACAATGATCTACGAAACACAAAAGGCACACAATAAATTGCCCCACTATTCTAACAAATTACATTGTTAATAAAATTAAAAGTAATAACACAGTGATACAGGTGAGATACCTATATACCTACACAACTGTCACTTAAAGTACATGTCCACTGTTGGCACACAGTGCTCAAAACAGCTCACAGAAGATTAAGTTAGTACCAATGCCTTCCTGCGAATCTTTCCTCGAAAATCTCTGTAGACCAATGGAAATACACAGAAGTGGATGGTTGCAGATTTCATGGACTTTGGATGCTCCTCATGATACTCATCATCAAACATCTTTGGACTTTTGATAAACTGAAATAGTGGAGGTTTGTAAATGGACACCAGCTTCCAGCAAATGGGTACAACCTTCTTTACGAAAGGTGCCCAATCCGGGTTGTCCCTTACCAATTCCTGCAATGGTAAAAGAATCAATCATAACAATTAACAATGTTTCCTATTCAACTAACTAAGCATGTACATTAGTTCTTACTGAGTACTGTCTGTGTATTTGGTAATCCAACGCCATAAAGTAATTCATTAGTTAAACAACTGCGCTCAGGCCTTCTGACCAGGCTACACCTCCAATACAGTATACTTACTGAGGCTGCTATCACCCATAGCAATGAGCCAAGAGGAGTCACGGCATGGTGCCCTTGCGATAAAAATCCCTCCATCACTTTCCATCAATTGCCCTCAGAACTGCTTCATCTTCATACCCTATCCATCACCACCACCACACTGTCACTGTCATTCATACAATAACATCCTTCCACCCTCTCACTCACCAGCTTCTCCGATTTCTCCCACCAATGATCACCAATGATCAATGTTCTTACATATTCTCTCTTCTTGTCTTAATCCGTGCCATCTTTCAGTCTAAACCCCCAATTCTGCTGTTCCTCCTCTCAATTTCACCAACCTACTAGTCCTCATTTTATACTTCCAACACAGGGTGTTTCCTTCCTTCATCCACCCTTTGGTACCTCCTACCTACTCAGGATACATCCATCAAGATCTTTTCACCTCTCCCATGAAAACAAGTATTTCGAGTTAAAAAACTCGTGGGGCTGCCGCCCCAACTCGAACTACTTGCTCTAGCTCTCAATTGCTGGTTAGGGTAGTTGTGCACCAGGACCACGTTATGTCAGTTTATTAGTGCATGCTATCAAACATGCATACAAGCACACAGTACCAGCATACTGTGCACAATTAAACATATTTGTTTGAATGTTAACAAAGTTTAATAGCTTCACCAACAGAAAGTGCAAACACACACGAGAAAGACACACGGGTCACAGAAGCATAAATGCGCAGTACCATGTTTTTGTCCTGCCAGAAGGCCATTCGTTCGAGTGCAACACAGTGCACCAGTGCTGAAGACGATTCCAGTGTGTGCCACGCATTCCTGTCCTAGAGACAGCCGGATAACCTTAGCGTAGACGACTCACGGTCTTCGCAAAGCTTGTCGTTGCTCCTGTCAATCATCCTCGGCAGCGTCGTGAAGACCACTAGTCTACAAGCCACAGCGAAGACGATGACAACAATATTGTGCGCTCACCGAGTTCAGCGTCGCTCTTGTCCTTCGCCTAAGGCAGTAATTCGCGTAACCTCGAGTTTGTACGTTGTAGAACATAATGCCGTAGACAAGAACACAACCAACGGCGACCTGGGCGACTTTCGAAGTCCTGTCCGTGCCGTTCTTCCTTCACGAACGCTAAGAAAATGGCCGCCTATATAAATGTTTTCCCCGCAATACTTCGCCTGTACTTACTATATGAATGTTAGTGTAACAACACCACCGTAGGTTCACGTACCTACATACATACATATATATATATCTTACCGTAACATGAAGCCATACAACAAAATCGCTGAATGAAAACAATATAGGGGCTGCCACAGGCAGCCCCTAAAAATCTGATGATCCACAATAATTCCCCCCATCCAAACATTCCCCATCCCCCATGGCACCACTCCATCCTGACCTACAGTACGTGTCACAACAAAGATTCCCACCAACGCCCGTGCAAACGGATACAGAAACGGGCATCCAAGACAAACGGGTACAGGTGTCTGACAGATTTAGAAAGGGCGTCCAAATCGGGTTAGGGCCGTACTAAGGCTGTAAGTAGTTGTCAAGAATGCTGGCGCATACCTGTGAATGACACCTACATGCAAGTTAAATCGAACGAATTGGCCTACAAAGATGTTAAATCGTGTTAACCGAGTAAGAGAGAAGACTCGTTCAGAGGCAGCAGATGAGGGCTGTATGGCTAACACTTTTCGAGCCGCTGTTGCGTAATAATCTACAGGTTCCGTATTTTGTCCGAATATTCTCGCATAATTTTCAATGCGAAGCAGCACTGATTATTCGAGAAATTATGCTTGCATAATTGGCACACCCCTACCGAGTATCCCTCTTCTGTTAAACAGCGAGTGATTTCGGTGCAGTTCTTCTTGCAACGATAATAAACAAGGATTCTCTGCTTTACGTAGTCTGAATAAACCATCTTGAGACGCTGAAGGCACAAGCCACGATGAATGAACACTCTGAAAGGGAGGCAGCAAGCCGCGCACACGAACATTCGAAAGGCAAAAGTAATACGTCGATTGCTCCTCGAACATACTAAACAATTCACACCTTCTGGTACTGATTCACTGCTTTACGAGAACGGGCGTACTTTGGCTACAGGCAAACTTATGATGTCTACAGGTACGGGTACGGGTGTACCGTTGGAACAGACGTCGTACGTACGTACAGGCGTTCAATGGAAACTATATTGTGACACGTACCGTGATTCATGCAATGGAGATGCATAAGGAACCATATGTGTAAAAGTAGAATGGAGAGAGTAAAGGTCCCATCTATTTGTGCAAGCTTTGCAAGACATTTCTCCATTGTGTTCTGGTGGGACATGTACACATTGCAAAACAAACCTTCTCTATTCCTTCTTGAATGTCAGAACCTCTCTCTCCATCCAGGTAGGACATGACAAGTGCATGCACAGCAGCATACTTCTTTGTGTCAGTTTCTGACAGATCCCATTTGTCTTTGGGCACTTTGGTGACTTTAGCTATCAACTTTCTTGCTTGTTCCACCTAACAGAAATGTCAAAGATGCATGGGCATTAAGGTACATATATGTGTATAACAGAGTATACCATGCATTTTACAATACAGAAATAAAATAAAATCATGGTTTACCTAAATTAATAGTTGGAAAGATGCATGCAGGGATCAGCCTCACCAATAGTGACCAGAATGCATATATGCTGTAGCTGCCTCAAAGTATGGCTACACATCTTTTAGCCAAAATGGCTGCACTCATGACAGTCCACATACGGTACCTGACACAAGTTACTTACGTGGTTCCAAAGTTTTCTGCAGTTTTCCCGCGCAGGTTTCCGTGAAATTCCGCGAAGACATCTGCGGCGCGACCGCACCCCTTCCGCGCCGATTCCGCGGAAGGCTTTGCAACGGGTTTGCGCACTTCAGACCGTGTTGATTCCAGACGATTTGAGGTCGTTGGGAAATTCGTTCGGATTTTGGAGCATTAAGAGACACAGTTTGTTGAAGACGATTTTTAATCTCAATCTAACGTTTGAGACGAAGAATCATCTTCGACAGACTGCGTCTCTTAGGACACACAAATGGTTGAACAAACTGTGGACCTGTGGTGGGTTTGCTCCACACCTTAGTGTTAGGGTGGGGCTAAGTACTTTGTCTGCGCTGTCTAAATAAACATTGCGGTTTTCACACCTACGTATAAGCTGGAAGTACGTAGGTGTACATGCGATCTGCAGCGCGGAAGTCCGTGGGAAACCTTCGAGCGTTCCGCTGTCGGCTGTTGATAATCCGCAATATACCGCGCGGTATTCTGCGGAAAGTCTACTCGGCAATTCTGCATAAAAACGTAAGTAACTTGTGTCAGGTACCGTATAATATATATAATCTCTGATAGTGTAGCATGCTATCCCCTCCATCCCGGCCATGGGGGCCATTTGGCAATGTGTATTATTGTGGAATGAAGTGACTTTATAAGGACATGTCTAAGAGAAAGAATAGCAAAGAATCGTACACAACATGAAGTGAGAATTCAACAATTAAAGTACATAGACGTGGAACAACTTTGGGCATTAGGAATAGCTACAGATATGATTGTGAGGTCGCATTGCGAGGTATCGTGATTTAAAATGCTACAAATACATTATGCACACATAATATATATAGTACGGTAGATACGTAGGTATATAGCTGATCCATATTATAACCAAGGCGACATATTTACCGAGGAGTGAAGTGTCGCAGTAAATAAACCGCCGAGGTCGGATATAGAGGCTATAGACTGACCTACCGTATTATATATACTATATTGTACGGTAAGTGCGCAACAGACGAACCTTTTGCCTGAATATGCTTCCTGAAAGAATGTCATTTTCTCTAACGTCTATGTCACATATATCAGACCACCTTGCAATGCTTACGTTCTTATAGTTGCGCAATTACCGTACGATATATACATAAAATTATATACACATACAGACATACAGTTGTGTGTGATTTCAGCATCAAGATTACTTGCCTTGCCCCTTCCAGCACGGCAAATATAGCTGCTACATGTACCTAAAACAAATTACCATTTCTGCAAGTACAACATGGTGTTCAGCAGATTTATCACATACGTATGTATACATGGGTGGGCTGCATGCATTGTACATACGGTACATTCAATAAAAAAGTAAACACTCTACGGGCGTAGTATGAGTACGTGTACGGGCGTACCTCTTCACAGATATGGGCGTAGATTGGGCTGACACAGTACGGGCGTTGGTACGGCTGCGGGCATAGTACGCACGTTAGTACGGCTACAAAAAATGTGATTGCGAGCATCTTTGGCAGTGTACGCTCACCTGCTTACTCCTGAGTCGCTCTTATCACCAACCGAAGACTCATAGTGAGTGTAGAGCGCGAAGGAGAACTCCTGAGTGAAATATTCAAAGCTATTATGAAAGCGCAGTTTGTCACACCTTCAGAGAGTCGCTTACATGAGAAATCGTTCAGTAAGAATGCAGAACAGGTACGAAGCCCTTTGATTTCGCTCTTGCTGGGTGGATGCAGGGGCGTACATACGTGTGTACTTGATATAGGAGCGAAGTACGATGCGTATGTACAGGCGTAGTACGGATACGGGCGTACGAATTCACAGATACAGGCGTTCTACTTTTTTGCTACAGGCGTACTAAGTTACATGTACGGGCGTAGTACGCTTACTTTTTTTCGGATGTACCGTATATGTACAGTAACCAGCTACACACAACAAAGCATTCAGCACATGCATGTATAATCAATGCACTTACAACTAACCAGGTCAGAAGATGAATGGTCTGAGCGTGCATCCTTGCCATTAGCGTAGCTCAATTCCATGTGAAAAGCATGATTCATACAGTTAATCAGCATTGGAGCATAGCCCCGATAATCTCTTCGAAAAAACAAGTCGACTGCTTCTGTACTTGCTTCTCTGAAATTTGACACACATATTCTATAGCACCTCTACAACAGAAGGTGCAAACAAGGCTGAAACCAAACAGTGTTACAATGTGTAACACTATACACAGTACCTGCAGCACTGAGCATAACATGATACGAATGCCTAAATCCACAGACTGGTAATTGCCAGATTGCTGTCTTGCCTTTTCACGCAGGGACTGGTTGCGTGAAGCACTAGTGGCACAATCATCCAGTGCCACTTGCAGATCATGCAGTCGATCCTTTACACCACTGCATTGTTGATAAACGTTAATCATCACAAGGTGCAACAAAGACATCAGTACACACTGTATATAGTTCATTCAGTCACCTGTGACATTCGGCACCTTTCATGTATATTTTTTCAAATGCATCTATGATCAGTTCGGCCCTGCAGTATTCCAAAACCACTCATCACATCATCATCGTCAACAACTACAACAACGTTCATTGCTATAATCAGCCACACAGCATACACTCTAATACTATGCAGCTAACACTAAGGTATCCACTCACTGGCATTCTTCTGGTTCATCTGCATGTCTTGGCCTATATGAAGATGTGAAGCATAGGTAATACTGTACAATTAGTAGCATGTTATAGTTATATATCACATGGTTGTGATGTCATCATAGGAGCTTAAGTACTGTGGCCAGGTTTGATATGTGGCATATGAACCTGCAAATCTCATAGCAGGTTGATATACATATAACAAAACCTGTTATTTTCTTATTCAAGAATGCATAGTTACACAGATTAGATCAAGTGAGAAATTAATATACAATCTGAACATTACACAAACAGGCTATAAACCAGGTTTAAAGCTAAAACGCAGAAGATATGCCTAGTGGCAGTCCGAGACCGAAGGGCATTTATATTTCAACTGAGGTGAAGGTGAAGCGCCACTCTCATTTCTTTGTTGTCTCCAGGCATTAAATGTATGAACTACGCATTCAGTATGCCTTTCTCTGGTGCTCAAACGCTTAGGTACAAACCTTCTCTTTTCTTTCTCGACAACTGTTGAATAAACTACGTTTACGTATGTACAGCAAAACTGTCTTATACGGGTAATTTCTGCCTTTTCAGTGGGAAGATTTCCTCTGCTTTGGCTCTGACTCGCCATTCACCTGAGTTTCCACTGTAGAGCCTCTCTCCCTTAGAACACAAATTAGAAATGGCAACAAAACTGACTGTACATGCGTAATTGATAAATTTGTTCCAAAATGGCACACAAACACAATTGTGTCATCCAGGGCGACTATAGTAAGAAACAGCCGTTACCCACAAAGTGGGGTTATCATCCATATATATTGGTAAGCCAAATATCACAACCACTGATATATGATGTATAGCATAGAAGAGAGGTTGATATGCCAAATAGGGCGCTTGGCACAGGAAGCCCTTAAGCATTGCGAGGTGGTCCTATATTTGCAATATAGACTTATAGGGAAAAAGGCATTGTTTCGCGAAGTGTTTTCAGGCGAAGGGGTTGTCTGTTGCACACTTATTGTACAATATATTATACGTATGTAGTACAGCAGGTCGGTACATAGCCTCTATAAACATGGCCACTCGGTTGTTGGCTATATATCAGTTATGGATCTCCCTACAGTACTAAATATTATATATACAGCAGTAGAGAGGTCCTTAGACGATATATATGACCGAGGCATGAAGCGCCGAGGTCAGATATACAAGCTATGGACTGACCCACTGTACTACATATAATATATTGTAAGGTGAGTGTGCAACAGATGAACCTTTGGGTTAAAAACACTTCGCAAAATGATGCTATTTCCCCCCAAAGTCTATATAGCATTATATGGGACCGCCTTAAGTTCCTATGGCAAGGAGGAATACTTCAGACTCATTAGAAATTCATTGAATACCAGAAAATAATGAGTTTTCTGACAAGAAGGTACCGAGAGTATTCTGCTTACTGTTTCCGAAGAAGTGATAGCACCATTACACCATAGACGTAGCAAGATCCTGCATCATATTTTAAATTATTGCTACGTGTGTTGCTCTGAAACAATTTTGCTGTTCATTTAGAACGTAGCGAGCCTCTATCAGATTAGGAGTTGTCTCATCTGACCTTTACAGAGGTGAATATGAGGTGGCAATGCAGTGTCACGGGCACGTAAGTGGTTACTTCACTACAGTAATGGATTTACTGGACAGGGTGACCTTTTTGATGTACAAGATAATTACACAATAAATTCTATTACTGTTCTTTTCATACTCATGTTTAGAAGTTTAATCTACGTACTTCCAACAAATCAACTCTCCGAAGCCTGCCCTGTGCTTGTGTACGTAACTGATTGATCCATGCAGGCCTTGCTGAAGTGGATGGAACCAGACTGCACTACTACAGGCCATTGCTGTAAAATGATGCTTTATGAAATACATAAAAGCTGTAGTGCGTCACAATTTGCAACAAGATACAACTATACATTATTACCTTTCTTTGCAGTCTTTAATGCATGAAGCTGCCTCTGGTCGGTGTGGAAAATCATTAGCTCTCTGGTCATTAATCCCTTTGGCTGCCTCTGGTTCAGGTGAAACATAATTAGCTCTCTGATCATTAATACCTTTAGCTGCCTCTGGTACAGGTGAAACATCATCAGCAACACGACTAAGATGGTAAAGGCAAAGAAGGGGGTTCACTGAAGGCGTAATGCACACGGGCATTGACTCTAAACACATTTACACTTATATGATGGATTTTCATTAGAAGTAAGCCATCCAAATTTGGGGCATTTCCAACAAAGTAGAATGCAGGATGCATCAAATTGTATCCACTGGATGCCGCTGCTTTCGCTGGACTAAATTCAGTTTCACGTACTGCTGTAAAGCTGTAGTGCATCATGACCGCAACAAGAAACAACTAAACACTATTTACCTTTCTTTGCAGTCTTGAATGCATGCAGCTGCCTCTGGTTCACGTTGAACATCATTAGTTCTCTGGTCGTTAACTCCTCTGGTTGCGTCTGGATCATGTGGAACATCAAAAGCTCTCTGGTCGTTAACTCCACTGGTTGCCTCTAGTTCACGTTGAACATCAAAAGCTCTCTGGTTGTTACCTCGTCTGCCTGCCTCTGGTTCACGTTGAACATCAAAAGCTCTCCGGTTGTTACCTCCTCTGGTTGCCTGTGGTTCACGTTGAACATCAAAAGCTCTCTGGTTGTTACCTCCTCTGGTTGCCTCTGGTTCACGTTGAACATCAAAAGCTCTCTGGTTGTTACCTCCTCTGGTTGCCTCTGGTTGACGTTGAACATCAAAAGCTCTCTGGTTGTTACCTCGTCTGCCTGCCTCTAGTTCACGTTGAACATCAAAAGCTCTCTGGTTGTTACCTCCTCTGGTTGCCTGTGGTTCACGTTGAACATCAAAAGCTCTCTGGTTGTTACCTCGTCTGCCTGCCTCTGGTTCACGTTGAACATCAAAAGCTCTCTGGTTGTTAACTCGTCTGCCTGCCTCTGGTTCACGTTGAACATCAAAAGCTCTCTGGTTGTTACCTCCTCTGCCTGCCTCTGGTTCACGTTGAACATCAAATGCTCTCTGGTTGTCACCTCCTCTGGTTGCCTTTGGTTCATGTGAAACATCAGCAGCAACATGGCTAAGATGGTAAAAGCAAAGAAGGGGGTTCACTGAAGGCTGTAATGCACACGGGCACTGACTCTAAAACACATTCACACTTATACGATGGATTTTCATTACAAGTAAACCATCCAAATTTGGGGCATTTCCAACAAAGTAGAATGCAGGTTGCATCAAATTGCATCCACTGGACGCCGCTGCTTTCGCTGGACTAAATTCAGTTTCACGTACTGCTGTAAAGCTGTAGTGCATCATGATTTGCAACAAGAAACAACTAAACACTATTTACCTTTCTTTGCAGTCTTGAATGCATGCAGCTGCCTCTGGTTCACGTTGAACATCATTAGTTCTCTGGTCGTTAACTCCTCTGGTTGCGTCTGGATCATGTGGAACATCAAAAGCTCTCTGGTCGTTAACTCTACTGGCTGCCTCTAGTTCACGTTGAACATCAAAAGCTCTCTGGTTGTTACCTCCTCTGCCTGCCTCTGGTTGACGTTGAACATCAAAAGCTCTCTGGTTGTTACCTCCTCTGGTTGCCTCTGGTTCATGTGAAACATCATCAGCAACACGGCTAAGATGGTAAAGGCAAAGAAGGGGGTTCACTGAAGGCTGTAATGCACACGGGCACTGACTCTAAACACATTTACACTTATACGATGGATTTTCATTATAAGTTAACCATCCAAATTTGGGGCATTTCCAACAAAGCAGAATGCAGGATAGAAACCCAGTATAGCAAGCTAAATAGTAGAATGCTTCTTAATATAAAAATAATTAGCTAGATAAAGGTAATGGCTAAACATAAGCACAGTTTGGCAAAAATAAAGACGGACACTACAGAATCAGTGTGCATCACCATAGCCACCTAAAAACTACCCTCAAAGAAATGTGATGAGTCAAAGTACTGAGATGTCACCATTTTGTTTCTATGCTTTTTCGGACATTCCTACGTAAATCCCTTGAAATTTTTAATGGAAAATCCGTGAGAAGAAAATCCACGCATATTCGTGCGCAAATCCGCGGAGTTTAGTCCCGCGAATAGGATTGGACCGATAAAACTTCGCTGAAACACCTATTTGGGCACGTAGACTACCATAAATGTCGGCATTCAACATAACCTTACTGCTTCTCCCTGTTTTGATACAAACTACGGTATTGCGGATCCCTTCTGCTGGGCAAAGTTGCTGGTTAAGTCTTCAGTGCGAGTCGAACAGCCGGGTGCGTGTAATTCACACCCGTTCGCTTAGGAATCTCTTGTTCCCGAAAAGCATTGTTAATGCTTCGTCAGCTGCAAGATGTCTATCTCCCGCAGCGTGATTTGAAGCCCTTCTAACTTCCATCTTTGAGCCCGAATTTGGACGGTTTAGCTACGTACGGTAGCTAGCTGTCCCAACTTTACCGTTGGTTAAAGTACTTTCTGATGAACTTCACTGTACAAAAGACACCGAATACAGTCACTCCTAATCCTAGAGCAAATAACATTATCTGACGAAGTTTGCCAGCACCTCTCCAACTCAACTCCTCACTTCCGGACTCGCGTTAACACACTGTGACGTCATTACGCGTTCATACGATGGTGTGGTAATCGAGGTAATCGAGTGTGGTGCGCGGTATATAGCCCAATGACTAGTCTCGAACCCAGACCCTAACCTCCGCGTCACTACTATTGCGCAACCGCGGAGGATAGGGTCTGGTCAGACTTAGTCTGGCGTAGCCCAGACCCTCTTACCTGCCTCCATTTTGTCGATGACGTCATTGGAAGGCAGGAAGAGGGTCTGGTAGATAACTCGACGTTGGTGGTTCAGCGCCCCCCAAAACCTGGGGGGAGTGATAAATGCTAATTAAGCTTTGATCGTCCCCGCACCTGCGATCGATGAGCAGTGCGTACGTGTGAACATGGCAGCATTTGCATTGCAACGAGTGAGGGAAGGCCAGCACCAATTAGTATTCTTGACCCCAAAGAAGCTCTTAGCAACTGTAATCGCTAGCGTGAAACTGCAGTTCCTCGAACGAGAAATTGGCGATCTGCAAACTCTCCAATAATATGTTTTGATGATGTGCCGCACAGGTTCTGCAGATGATCCTAGAATGGCAAGCCTCTTTTTCTCAGACACGCTTGACGCTGTCGGTTTCCAGCAAATGCGGTAGTCGTCAGGTCTCCGATCGACGTGCATAGTTGCCTGTCACCTTACGCCGCGCTAGCTTATCACTTGTATTGGAATGCGCTACGTAGCTAGCACCTATGGGGTGCCGTTTGTACAAATATTCAATTAAAAGTGGATGTATCATAGATCACCTGATGTATCCATAAGTCACTTGATGTATGCATAGATCACGCGATGTATGCATAGATCACGCGATGTATGCATAGATCACGCGATGTATGCATAGATCACGCGATGTATGCATAGATCACCTGATGTATCCATAAGTCACTTGATGTATGCATAGATCACACGATGTATGCATAGATCACGCGATGTATGCATAGATCACGCGATGTATGCATAGATCACCTGATGTATGCATAGATCACGCGATGTATGCATAGATCACGCGATGTATGCATAGATCACGCGATGTATGCATAGATCACGCGATGTATGCATAGATCACGCGATGTATGCATAGATCACGCGATGTATGCATAGATCACGCGATGTATGCATAGATCACGCGATGTATGCATAGATCACGCGATGTATGCATAGATCACGCGATGTATGCATAGATCACGCGATGTATGCATAGATCACGCGATGTATGCATAGATCACGCGATGTATGCATAGATCACGCGATGTATGCATAGATCAGATAATGCAACAAAAATACTTGCGGACCATGATGCCATCCATGGTCACATGGTCACAATGTGATGTCCATGTGACAAGCAGCATGACATAAGTGTACAGATCTAACGACCACATGGTCTGAAGGAGTAGACTTCTTATACTTGTGCAGATCTTGATCTAAAGTTATCCTATGTAGCTACCTTTCTGAAATGGCTGAAGGTGAAGATTGTTCAGAGGGGAGACAAAGAGGAAGGCCCTCTATTGAAATGGACTCAGATGATGTTGAATTTCTCTTGTCCAAAGGGTTTTCCAAAAGTAAAGTCGCTGAAATGTTGGGAGTGAGTCGCCAGACTCTTTATAACAAACTTAGTACCTTGGACCAAGCACATTTCCAGAAGTACTCTGACATATCTGTCAATGATTTGGATCTAAAAGTTCGATCTATCAAATCAACTCATCCAAATGATGGCGAAGTAATGCTGGCTGGTCATCTTCTGTCCCAGGGAATACGAGTGCAGCGAGAAAAACTCAGAGCAAGCATTCACCGCGTTGATCCTACAGGAACAGCAGAGAGGAGGAGTGTTGCTGTGAGAAGAAGGGTTTATCATGTAGATGCGGCCAATGACGTATGGCACATTGATGGTAACCACAAGCTGATTAGGTGGCGGATGGTTGTGCACGGAGGAATAGATGGCTATTCACGTTTAATAACTTTCCTCCAGTGTCACACTGACAACAGGTCAGACAGTGTTCTCGCAGCATTTATGAGTGGAGTGCACAGGTATGGCTTGCCAAAGAAAGTTTGCACCGATCATGGTGGAGAAAATATCGAAGTGTGGCGCATGATGATGAACGAACATTCCACCCACACCTGTGTCATTACTGGAAGTTCCACTCATTATGAACGCATCGAAAGGCTCTGGAGAGATGTACATCGTTCAGTAATAGTCACATTTTCGAATACATTACGGCAGCTAGCGGCTGATGAACAACTTGACCACTTGAATGAAGTAGACATCTATTGCCTACATTCGACCTTTGCACTGGAAATTAATCGATGTCTGCAGGCATTTGCTGAGGCTTGGAACAATCATGCCATTTCTACAGAACACAATGCAACTCCACAGCAACTGTTCATAACCAGTCCACATGAAGAAGTGAGTGAATCTGAGCCAACACGCACTCCTGACATTGATCCCACTGACATGCCTTCAAATGAAGTGGTCATGCACTGTTCCACGATGCTCTTTCAGGCCATGTGTACGATTGCAGCATGACATAGCTGTTGCACTACAGAGTCGCAGTGCAGATGACGCAAAGTCATGCTATCTCGTTGCAATACAAGTCTGTGGTCGACACCTGATGACCAATTGCAATGACTGCA
The DNA here is from genome assembly GCA_949841015.1 of Aplysina aerophoba. NCBI lineage: Eukaryota > Metazoa > Porifera > Demospongiae > Verongiida > Aplysinidae > Aplysina > Aplysina aerophoba. Next base: position 43,325 of record OX465048.1, on the reverse strand, counting down.
ACGAACCATAATCAGCTGGCTACAATGATAATATTAATGTGTGAGGTAATAGTTGTTGGGTATACGTAGATGAAAAAGGCTGCTTATGGAATACATGAAATAATGAGTGTTATGCTAAATGTGGATAGTTTGATGAAATAAAGTGTACTTTAACTGTGCATGGCTAATTAATATGTCATGGTAAGAAGCAATCTACTGTGTTACAACAACTTGCTCTTGTATAAACATATCTTTGCTCCCAACAATATTAATTTCACTGCAACTGTATGTTCACCTGTCTAAAAACTCTGGCTCGTCCACTGTGGGTTTCTCTGGCAAAACCAGCTCATCCTCGGCTAGGATGTAGATTGCCCCACGTCCAGCTGACTGAGCTACATCCTTTGCTGTCCATTCAAATGACGAACTGGTTTGAGGGTCAAACAGAGTCCTACAGCCCCCTCCAACTAGCTGTAAGAACTTAAACGGAAATGTGGCATTGCCTCCCATAGCATCTTTAAACACAGAACGTACTTCAGTACACACCTCTTCTGTATCCATATGCGAATGCAAAGAAATCTTGCCGACAAGACCCTGCCTAACCAGCTCAACACGCCTCAACCCCTTTGGAATAACAATTCTGTTTTCGTCTGTGGGCTTGCAGTCAGCTGGAAGGCATACAATGTCCTTTGTCCAGGTTTTCTTCTTTGCCTTCCCCTTGCCTTCAGCCTTACACTTCTTCTTCAGAAAGCTGGATGGCAAAAAGCCAGTTGATGTCCTCTTCCTTCCACTGGTAGCACTAGTGCTACCCCTACTGCTCTCACCGCTGCTTGGGGGCATTGCTTTGGAGAGAGTCTCACTGACAGCTTTGGAAATAGCATTGCTTATGGCTTCTCTGACACTAGGGGTTGTCCATGTTGCTAACCTCAAGACCATGTGGTCGTTAGATCTGTACACTTATGTCATACTGCTTATCACATGGACATCACATTGTGACCATGTGACCATGGATGACATCATGGTCCACAAGTATTTTTGTTGCATTATCTGATCAATGCATACATCGCGTGATCTATGCATACATCGCGTGATCTATGCATACATCACATGATCTATGCATACATCAAGTGACTTATGGATACATCAGGTGATCTATGATATATCCACTTTTAATTGAATATTTGTACAAACGGCACCCCATAAGCACCTGATTAGTGGGTGACAATTACTGATGTAGAGGCACAGTAACTCCGAACCGCCCCCCCCCCCCCCGAGCGTGGGCTGAACCTCCAACGTCGAGTTTATCTACCAGACCCTCTTCCTGCCTTCCAATGATGTCATCGACAAAATGGAGGCAGGTAAGAGGGTCTGGGCTACGCCAGACTAGGTCAGACTCGCCAGGCTTTTGTGTCCTCTGCCGGAATGTAGGCAGACCAATCAGATTGCAGGAACAGGTGTTTGCGGTTAACGAATCCTTTAATGTTCAATGTCCTCAGTTGTTTTCCGAAGCTTCAGAGTCTTCTCAATCCTGCTAAAGCAGGGCCTACAGGTGTAGGAGTCGTCGAACGCGTAGATCGCCGTCGCTGGTATAAACCGTCCAACAAGCTGCCTCAATTCCGAAGCGACGTGCTCGGAAGAGGCTGACGCGAGATTGCGCCGGTCGCCTGGCCTGGGAACAGGTGCAGAGCATGCTCTGCACATGCACCGTAACTGAATGCCGCCCGTAAACATCTTGCGCACTACGACGTGTGAAGCGCCGCACTATCTCGGTGTCACCTACGAATGCGGTCGATGACGTCACATTCCACGCATTCCACGCGAACACGAAAACCTGGCGAGTCTGACCAGACCCTTCCCTCCGCGGTTGCACAATAGTAGTGACGCGGTGGTTAGGGTCTGGGTCGAGACTACCCAATGACGTGATCCGCGAATGAGCCGTTTTCTTCATATCCAAGTCAGTAATAAAAAGCTGCCAGCGTACAGGCAAAGACCGAATCTGGTTGACTGGTATAGCTTAACAAAGTCATTGTTAAGCTATACCAGGGCACAACATCCATGCATGCTCTTGCTATGCTAATGCATGCAGATGTTCAATGTACCCTGCTCCAACCTGGGCTATCAATGTAATGCATTTACTTGTGGTGAACAGTGAGCACAACTATATAATGCAAATAACACTCTTACTGAGCTTGAGGGTTATCCAAGTGTATCTCCAATGTTGCAAAATAGTCGTCCGTCTCAGCTTTAACTTGGCAAAGCTTTTCCCTTTTAAGGGTACCTTTCATATATCTGCAAAATCAACATGAGCTATATACCAAATTAATATGAACACTTTGATAGCTAAACAAGACAATCCATTACCGAGTACTGGGCACTCTCTGTCTAAACATTGGTTGAATTTAGAAGCGTAAACTGCATATTCATCAAAATGGAGTCTGGCTTAAGACCTAATGATGCAGATGGCTACTCCACTTCTGCTCAACAGGTTATGTAATATTTTACTGGGCAGCGCACTGTTGGTTCTTGTCATGGTCCTACCATCGTCTTCCATGGTTGCAATCTTAAAGGCTATACCACCACTGTAGAAACGTCACATAGGAGCAACGCAAAAAAACACCAAGTTCAACACCAGTCACTGTCAAGGCTTAGCATTTGCTAAGCCTTGACAGTGACTGGTGTTGAACCGTTCAGTGCACAGTTCCCCTTGAAATCATCTCCTAAGCAGTATGCCAACACAGTCGAACAAACAGCTTCTCAGTCTGCTTAAATATGGTACCACTCTGGTACCAAACATTCTAAGCAAATTTATCCAAAGTCCAAATAAAAAATGAGAACAGCCTTTGGCATCAAGGAAGGGTCATCTCAACTTGCAGCGCCACCCCAAAATCACAAAAAGAACAGCAATGATTATCATCACAGCTATGAAGTAAACAAGGAACTATGCTTACTGTGCTTGTAGGTCTTCAATATGTCTCCACAATATATCAAAACAACACTGCATCTCACGTGCAATGTTGCGCCCTTGCTTACATCTGCAAAATCAAGGTCAGGTCACTAAATAAAAAGCACATGCACAAAAGATAAAGCAACCACTGTGCATGTAGCCACATAATAAATGCTTAATTGAAAAGGGGAATAACATTCACTATAATGTATAGGCCCTAGTCTATCTGACATTTAGGTGAACGATGAATTCATATTATAATTCCGAGAATACCTTCTGCAGTGCATTTCCATGGCCGTGCAGAGAGAAGCAGCTGCAGTCCTCGGCACCATGGGACTCTTTGCATGTTGTTATAGCTTATCTTGTATATTATCGAATACTTATTGACAACCATTGCATCATAACATGTACATGACTGTTCAACACTGTGTAGGACTCAACCATAAAAAAATTCTGAGCTAAAAGTACAAAACTAAATCTGATGCATTATGCATGCATGCATGCATCAAAACTGACCACCACAACCATTGCCGCATATCCATCACACACAGCACTGATTATAATAAATTGCAGTATAAACTACTGTGCTTACTTGTTTTGGAGGGTTCGAAAGTTCTTGTACAGTGGTTTGCCCTCCATCTCAGCCCTTATCTCGTTTATCGCTTTATTTCGGCCACCTCTTCCACTTCTACAAATCAATGTGATGATACCAAATTAACATACACTTTGATAACATGCTGCAAAATCATTGGTACCAAATCACACATCATACACTTTGTATGCACTTTCCATTGTTGTACGGTTGCTATATTTACTGTACTATACTCCACTGTACTATACTATATATACTCCACCTCTGACTCTATAGTATGGCATGTCAATTTTAATTTATTTTAACACTATATTATCCTGTTGAGTGCTACACGGGGCTGTCGCTCTGGTATGCATGCACATGAGGGACTTAAATCATTATAGAGGATTGAATTGAAATTAATTATACTCATAAAAGAGATAAATAAACTACACAGCTGTCATTCATAGAAGTGCACCCACGAACTGACCTAAATTATAATGCTTGCAATTTGATATTCACTATGGTGATTTGGTTGCTAAGGGACAGGAACTAAGCATGCTATCCATCTTGGAAATGAGTGTTCTAAACAGCTTGGAACTGTGTGTCTGGCATTGGGCACAATAAAGACACAAAGCACTTCTAACATCTGTGGATGAATAGAATCACATGAAGTTGCTGATGTTATTAAATTAATAATAATTGGCTTAGTCCTCATTCTCGAAGAAGGGGGCCTTACTGTGGTGGAAATGGTTAGGATCACACTTGTACGTATGTCAGTGGTCGAGAGACAAGACAATAAGATGAACAACTTCAGCATGGCCAGGCTCTTGCATCAGAAAACTGCACTATAGCCAGAAGTTGTAGCTAAAGGAATTCCAGGAGTTTTGGTTCAGTCCAGGGCCTTCATCAGTGTATGCATGTGCTACATCAGTGAGAGATAACTAGCATATGTTGGCTAGAAGCACCATTCTGAAGAAGTGAAAATGGTGAAAGTACTAAGGGAGAATATTGGTTGGCTTCAAAGTACCATACATACATACAAAGTGAACCTTAACCTTATTAAACAAGTAATACTAAAATTTTAGCTAGTATTAAGTTTAGTGATAAGTTTAAAGCATTGTTCTGTATTGCTGGCTGAGGGCCCAACTAGATACACCCACTCCGTTTCCTCAATTCCAGTTAGAAAAGCTAAGCTAGCTACGTAGCTAGCTACTTGCTGTAGTTTATAATACGGCAATGCTTGCTTCTGTGCTAAAACTCCATTTAAAGATTAAGGTCAAAAAGGTGGATACAAAACACAAGCTACGCGCAACACACTACATTACTGATACAGAATCGCGTAGCTAGCTAGCTGAAGGAAATGACCAGCCACACTAGAACATTACATGGTTCGTCCGTTCTTTTTCTTTATAACAGCGCGCTATGTGTATTTACCTGGGCGTTTCATGCTCCCTGATAGGATTTTTCCCAACAGACCCTGACCGCTTTCCTCGCCCCCTGCATGCGGCCATTTTATCGCATCTATAATATATAATAGGGTCTGTATCTATAAAAACCGGTGAATAAAATAGGTGTATAATTTATGGTGGACAACCGTGATTGCCCCGAAACTATGATGCAATCAGTTATTTACTGACAAAATGGACGACAGAAATCGGCATTCGCGGTTGTGCTTATGGAGCGTTTCGTTTGCTCACTTACCCAATCAGTGGGCATACGAAACTGCACTGGTGTTGAACACATCAGCTGCGAGCGGTAGATTGCCAATACACGCGCCGCGCGCACCACCCCTGCCTGCCATATTGACGTTCTCCCTGGATGAAGATGTAGAGTCTTTGCCGCTCTTACGCTTTTCCTCAGAATTGATCTTCTTCAGGTACTTGCGCAGTGCCATTATTGATGACAGGACAGTGTATATAGATGGCGGATAATTTGGCGAGGAATTGAATTTGGCAATTTCAAACTACTCGTCAAATCGCCAAATATTCCCGCTAGCTAGCTATATATATACGGTAGCTGCTACATATACATGTTGACGACAGATCGATTCAATTGTCATCGTGACCACATATCTATCTATATCTATATCTATATCTATCTATCTCTCTCTATATATAATTTATATATAATATCTATCTATCTATCTATCTATATATATATGCATGACCTGCAAATCCTTTGTTTCTCTGCTTCTGTCTTGGCATCGTCTTCTGTCATGGTTTTTGAAATAGACCTAGTCAATTTACTCCTTGCATTGATATATTTACTTGACACTATATTCAAGTCAATTCAATTCAATTCAATATTCAATATTTAAGTGCGCCGTGTGCAAGGCGGACACTAGGGCCAAATTGCCTCATGCAGCACTGTCAGAAAGACTAAATTGTGGGCGGGTGTGTGGGGGGTGGGATGGGGGAATCATGATGACATAGTCATGACATTGCCATAGTAATGCACCAATAGATGTTTAAATTCAACTAAAGTATAAATCATGATCTAGAGCTCTGAGGGACAGGTCTCTTCTCAAATCGGCTTCTCCACTTTCTCTCCAGCTCTCTTCCCACTCTTCGATCAATACAAGGTTGCTCTAATATCATCACCAACTTAGCTCCTTCCTCTCCATCTTGCCACCCATCCACCAACTCCATATGCCTCAACAAGTTCCTCCTCTCCTCTGACAGAGCCTCACATCTCAAAACAAAATGCACCTCATCCTCCACTTCTCCCAGGGCAATTCTCTCCTCCCTCTGCAATCCACTCCATCTACTCGTCTCCACTCTCAGTTCAGCAGTCCCCCCAAGTTTTGTTAGCATTCTTCGAATCCCCTTATTTTCAACATCTATACACGTTGCCTCACACTGAATCTTCCTCAACTCCTTCACCACTTTCAGCTTAGAGTGCTGCTCAGCTTGGACCACCCAGCTCTCCTTTACTGCCCTCCAGACACAGTCTCTCAACATCTGTACCACCTCTCCATTTGACAGCCTTCCCAGTTCCTCCATCCCAAAAACCCATCCACCCAATCTCTTCCAAACTCTGCTCCAAAGTCTGTATCCACTTTACTATCCCCTCAATCCCATTGCCTCCAACATAACCATCCTATAACCAACCTGTTACCTTCCATTCTCAATACCTTCACCCAAAACTCAATACATCTCTTCTTTGCCTCAAACCTCAGCGGGACCATTGCATCTCAAACTGCAGAGACACCCTGGGGTGAAGTCTTCCTACCCCCAGGAATATCCGTGCCGCTCACATCTGCACCTGTTCCACTGACTCCAAAATTCTGCTACATCCCCACACTTTTGCACCATACAAAAGTATAGTTTCGACCATAGCCTCCATTAGCTTTCTGAATGTTGAGCCCCTAGCTTCTCTGACCATTGCGCTACAACGTCTCAACCAACCACTCAGGGCTTTTTCCTCATGCAATCATTTCCTTACACTCCAGGTGCTCATTCACCGTACATCCAAGGTACTTGCAATTGTACTTCTCAACTACATCAATTTTCTCTCCATCAACATAAAACTCCTTCAGTGCCTTCTTTACCCCTTTCTTTCTGATATGCATCACTCCACACTTCTTAACATTGACCTTAACCGCCCATTGCTCACACCATTCCTGCAGCATTCTCAAACTCCGACACATTGTCTCTTCATCAGCAGCAAATAACACCATATTATCTGCATACAATAATGCCGCAATCTTCTGCCCACTACACTGCACCCCCTCTCTTGCTTCCTTCAAATATATATATGCTAATAACTATGTATACTAATAACTATATAACTAATACTATATGCTAATAACTATATATATGCTCTTTTTCTTATATAGGAGCTTTCTAATTAGTCCTTGTGTGCAGCCCCCCCTCCCCCCCAGCTCCCTTAAGGACACACGTTGATTGCACATTTGTTACCCATATGGGACAGCAATTATTATCATACTATATTATTAGCAGCTGTGACCATGCAATCATCATTCAATGTGTGTATGTCTTACTTACCTGCATAACATACTATCATAAAACACAATTGTAATATCTTGAGGCAATGGCTCAACTCTCAAAGTGGTTTAATTTATATATTGCTCATTAGGAATACTTACAGTAAGTTGTGAGTTAGTAGCCATTGCTACTGCAACTATATATGAGCAATCCAACTGCAAGTGTGATGTGTCATGCAGGAATGTTGATGCCACCAGCGAATGCTGTGATCGAAGCTGCATGTCTGTTCCATGCTCTGATAATATATTGTTACCTGTATACAGAAGCTGCAAATACTTGCCTAATACTAACCTTAACATTTCTCAGTGGGGGTGTATATAAAATTATGCATACTGACTTAGCTAAAATGTTGCCAGATGTAGGGATGGTGAAGTACACATCCAATGTGCCTTGAAGCTGGCAAATGTTGAACTGGGTTATTAATTCGAATGTCATGGCATCCCCCTCCTTGTTCCTACACTTTTTCCGCCAGTTGGTTTTGCTATGCAGCTACTTGATCGGGGGCACCATCCCTACATCTCTACTGGTTTTGGTGGGAAACATTTTTACTCCCTTATATATATATAGTATAGTAGATTTAAATAAGTGGTATATACATGTATATTGCAACTTGGACTGTATAAGTATACACTATAACAGTGGCATTATATTGTAGTGTGCCAGAGTTTGATCCAATTTAAAATAAATTGTTACATGCAGTATCTCAGAGCTCCTTCAACTACAACCAAGCCAGGATCCTGGGGTTTCCAAAGTTGTAGTGCAGGAAATTCTTTCTCCAGTCGCTGATACAGGATCTTGCATTTGGCGAAACCACCTACAACAAAGAGGGCCTCCACGTGGTGTTTAGTGTGCAGTTCTCTGACCAGTTCAACAGTGCTAGAGATTGTGGGCTCATACCATTCCAGACATATGTCTGGTGAAACGCAGAGAAAGTTGTTGTCCATGTACGCCTTAGGGCTTGTCGCCTGTGTAAGAGCATTACTTAGTATGTCACTCTGTTGCTGCTGGTACAGCAGGAACATGCCTGAGGGCATCTCAACATACATTTCAGCAACTCCATCGAAATTGGCTTTGCTTGCTTCAAAATTCTGAAGTAGCTTTTTTAAGGTGTCCTTGTTCTTCATGGCTTCCTTGAAGAAGTCACGGTAACTGGGAATGTTGACAGAAGACAGGAACTGCTGAAAGGCTCGATTAATTACAGAAGCACCGCACGCTGACTTTGGCTGAATGTCCACTTTGTCATTGATGATGAAAACATCAGTAGTCTCTGCCCCAGCAGCAATTGCTATGTAGTTGAGTGACTGGGGTACACTTCCAACTGCATTTTGTAGCCATGAGATGTGTGTGAACACTGCTTCTGCTGTCGATACGAGTACAAGTTGGTGTGCGTGTAGCCCAATCTGTAAAGAGAAAAGCAACATGTTTTCGACAACTACCAGAGCGCGTCTGTACACGCAAACCATATGCAAGATTGTTAAATGAAAACACCACCGTCATGCATCATCACAAGTGCAAGGCACCACATGTGAGTGTAGGGTTGATGCCACCGCATGTGACAGATGTACGCTTTGCTTACTAACAGTGAACCCTTGGTTTCAGGATATCCTTCTGCATTTCCAAGGCTACTGTGTGTGATGTCAGTGTGACGTCAGAAATGATAGTACACCACTCGCAGCACAATTTGTGTCAATGACAAAGAGAAGAGACAACAGTGCATGGTGTTAAGGAGGCCTTGTTGTCAATAGCGTTTCAGCACATAGTCCTGGCGTTGGAGGATGGTTGGACCCCCCAGTCCAAATATCCAGTGTATAAATGACCCCCCTCAGGATGAATGAACCCCCCTTTTTACCATGATAACCTGGGCTATTTCAGTTACAGAACCCTGGCTGACCGTTGTGTGCCGCTTAGCAGCTATATTGACACCACAAGAGATCATCCTAGGCAGGAGGACCCCATGGAAGATTGGACCTCCTTGTGAAGGATTTTCCTGGCCAACTTTGTAAGCAATAGGAGATCTTTGCGCTCTGAGTACTGGGGAATAAGTGCATGAACCATCCTAATTAGTCCTCAGAAAAGGTGTTGGCCACCTAACTTGCACAAGACACCGAAGAACGTCCGACCATAGATATTCTATGATCCCTTGGAAAGCATGCAAGTCATATTTCACCTTGCAGTGTTCCTTGCACTCCTAAATGCACACTAATCATGAGGGGATCCAGGTCAGAGCAGCTGTACCAATCTCACGGACACTTAGGTATTCTCTATGATATCATTTTAGTGGACTGTCTTGACTCCTTCAACTTTTTGAGCCGCTTCTTAAGGCATTAGTCGGATGTTCTTCAGGCTCTTGCACAAGAGGCAAACACCTTTCTGAGGACTAATTAGGATAGCTCACACAGTTATTTCATAGTGATCAGAGTACAAAGAAGTCGTAGCACTTCAACTGGATCTGATGACAACCCCCAGGGTTGAAATGTCCAAGCGATGCAAAATTATCTTCGACAGACTCTGTTTCTAAATGCTCCTGTGTCTGAAAGGATTTCCCCAAGATCATCTTCAAAGATCTAATATCACTTATAAAGCCAGCCAGGAGAACCCTTCACAAGGGGGTCCAATCATCCAGGAGGGGGTCCCTAGGATGATTCGGACCCCCCGGTCCAACTATCCCAGAATAAACAGATTGAGGGTCTGTTACTACTAGGATAGTCGACTGGGGGGCCAAATAAGAGGGGGTCCAAGTATTCTAACAGAAAAGAAAGAAAATATATAATATTCACTCACTCAAAAGCCAGATTGTTAACAATTGACATGTTAGCACTACCACCACCACCACATTGAAAATTGCAACTTTCACTGTGTTGTGTCGACAAACACCACCAACCCGATCAGGAACAGCATGGGTGTGTGATTGTAGTGCCCAAAGCAGCAATCAACAAGTCACATAAGGACACACCAATTGATCTCTGTACATGGCCTCATACAATTTGCCCTTCCTATGCCTCCTCTAATAATCACATCAATAATAACGTTGCCAGCTAAAGTGCACAGAGTCCAGACTGCAAGCTGATAATGTAGTGATCTCTCCTGGCAATGATATCAATCAGAGTGGCTACAGTTTCAGGGAAGATTCATTGTCACCTGAACTGACAGGCCCCAACATACGTATACATTATAACTATGCGATTTAAGGCAGTTAAGACCTTTTGTTCCTGATGAGCACATACATGCATAGCAGAATCAATCAATCAATAAAAGTTGCTATTGATTGATTGATTCTGCTACGTATAACTCATCAAGATCTATTCGCCAGTTGTTGCAATATCACAATGAACCTCTACAATATCAAGACCTTTTGTGAAATAATCTTTGATTGCTTATGAAGTACTAGTTACTACACACTTACAATGGCGTATGGCATTTACTGCATGAAACCCAAGGGCGAGTGCAGTAAATGACACCGTACGCCATTGTAGGCGTGTAGTAACTAGTTTATCACAAGAATATTGTGAAGAACCTACTGTAACAGTCCATGCGGTGACATGGTGTTTGGTGTTAACATAAAATGCATGCTTAGCTGTATTGTTATGTATGGTGCACTTGCCTGTATTGCTTATATCTTTAATAATGTTTGATACTTGCCCGTGATGTATGTGTGTGGCCCTTAGTTTACTTTTGGTGCTTGCCTGTAATGTTATGCTGAGAAATGTATAACAGAGCATGCGTAGTTTGGCTTCGGGAGGAGGCCTCGTGTTGTTGTTGTTGAATTATTATTGAGACTAGAGACATTTGTTACGTCCTGCATCCGTCGCTGAGGGGTTCGCGGAGTTCGCGTGCAGTCCAGAGGGATCGAGTCTACACAACTGGTGGCAATGGTGGGATCACCTTGCCAAAGGCAAACGGAGCCGGTAGGCAACTCGCGCAAGTTAGTACGCGAGACCAGCAATGTCTGGCCGAGGGAGACGTCAGGATCAGGATGGGCCTGGAGAGGACACTTTGTGTAGCCCAGGAGTGATGGAAGGTGCGTCAGGCACCGTCTTGGAGCAGCAGAGGGTTCAGCAAGAGCAGCAGCGAGTGCTTATGGCCCTGCTCGAGCAACAGAAGGAAGAGCTTGCAGAGCACCGGAGGGAAATGGCGGAGCTAAGGACCCGAAGGGATAACCCAGACGGAGGGGGTCAAGTTCGCCTGCCCAAGCCCACCCTGCAGAAGCTTGGGCCAGAAGACGACATAGAGCACTTTCTATCAACATTTGAGAGAATTGCTACGCAGCAGGAATGGTCAGGTGAGGTGTGGGCTACACAGTTAGCGGGGCCGTTAACGGGGAAGGAACTGGCTGCTTATGCAGGGCTTAGTGGGGAGAAGGCTGCGTCCTATGATGAAGTAAAGGCTGACGTTCTGCATCGTTTTGACGTGAATGAGGAAACCTACCGACGAAGGTTTCGCTCTGACCGTAAGAAGGCGGAGGAATCCTACCAGAACTGGGGGAGCAGGCTAAAGGACCACTTCACCCAGTGGACAAAGGACCAGCCGATGGCAGTGGAAGAGCTGATGGTGCTAGACCAGTTCTTTTATGGGGTTCCGAGGACCTACGAGTGTGGTTAAAGGAAAGGAGGCCGGGGTCCCTGCAGCAAGCCATGAAGCTGGCAGATGATTATGCCCTAGCCCGTGGGGGCGGGAGACCAACACAGCAGAGATCCTCCTGAAAAACTACTCCACCTGTAACCCAGAGCGTGGGTAAGCCGGTGGAAGATAAGGTGCCCCAGGCCGCTCTGTCCCAGTTGCCCACACTGGGAGGGCTGGAATGCAGCCGGACTAATTCGAGAGGAGAAAAGCGATGCTTCCAGTGTGGCACCTTCGGACACATTGCGGTGAATTGCCCTTCCCGTGGGGAGTCATCGACAGCAACCAGGACGACGAAGGGGCTGTATGCCGCAGCTGGTCGTTGCGATGAGGTTGCCTGGAATGCAAGGAGTAGAAAGTATTTGCATTGTGAGGATCCTAGTAGACACGGGGTGTGACCGCACGATGATCTCAGCCGGGCAGGTACCAGCCTCGAAGGTGGACGACTCAACAGTGGTGCCAGTACTGTGTGTACACGGGGACACCATGCAGTACCCCACAGCCTGGGTGGAACTGCGGTTAGGGCAGTGGCGAGAGAGGTGCCATGTGGTGGTAGCCCCAAACCTTCCGGTGGATGTGTTGCTGGGCACAGATACGTATCTGATGGAGAGGGCAGAGGTGGATCAGAGTTTGGCGGTCTGGACACGGTCAAAGCGGAGGCAGATGGAGAGAGAATCCGCTGGGGCCCCCGAAGGTCCGAAGGCCCACTCCAGTGGGGAGGTGCTCCCTACCCCTCCAGCTGACCCTCAGCCAGAGTCTGAGAGGGGAGGTAACTAGTCGCAGGGACCGGAGGTTGAGGATGAGACCGGAGAAGATTCTGAAGACCCTCTGCTTATGGGAGATGGAACCGAAAGTCGCGTGATGACAGGGGGTGAGACTGGTGGTGGTGATGATGCAGTCATGAGGGGGCCTCTGCAGGCTAGCTCATCTCAACTCCAGCAGTGGCAGCAACCGGACCCTAGCCTGGGCAAGGCCAGAGAGGCAGCCCAGGACAGCCAGCCTGAGGGGGCAAGCAGTCGAGTCTATTTCTTTTACAGAGATGGACTACTGTATCGACATTGGCAACCTGAGGGGTCCCAGCCAGGGGACTGCGAAGCGTCAAACAGTTTGTTCTGCCCCAACCTTGCCAGGGGATGGTCCTGCGCCTTGGCCATGACGTACCCATGGTCGGCCACCTAGGCATTCGAAAGTCCCGAAGCCGCATCCTGCATCATTACTACTGGCCGGGGATCTTCAAGGATGTGGCCACCTATTGTAGGACATGTGAGGTCTGCCAGTGCACCCAGACGCGACGTCCACCAAGGGCGGGGATGGTTCCGATGCCCCTCATAACCAAACCCTTTCAACGGATTGCTATGGATTTTGTTGGGCCCCTTTCCCGGACTCAGCGTGGTAATCGTTTTATTCTGACCATTTGTGACTATGCGACACGATACCCTGCCCAGTACCGATGCCTGCTGGGTTGCCCGAGAGTTGGTAGCCTTCTTTGCTCGGGTGGGGATACCCGAAGAGATTCTCAAGGACCAAGGGTCCAATTTCATGTCAGCACTGTTGGGGGAGGTCTACCGCCTGCCGCAGGTCAAATGCATCCGGAGTACGCCGTACCACCCACAGACTGACGAACTTGTGGAGAGATTTAATGGAACCATGAAGATGATGTTGAGGAAGTTTATCAGCTGCAGTCAGAAGGACTGGGACGAGTGCTTACCATACCTTCTTTTTGCATACCGCGAGGTCCCCCAGGCCTCAGCGGGCTTCTCGCCATTTGAGCTTCTTTATGGCAGGAAAGTTCGGGGCCCACTTAACATCCTGAAGGAAGAGTGGACGGGTGTGCGGATGAGGGGGAAGTTCCAGTAGCTACCTATGTGGTAGAGATGCGTGACCGCCTAGAGGAGATGGCCGAGCTGGTTCACCAGAATCTAGATCGGGCTCAGCGGCAACAGAAGACTGCCTATGATAAGGGATCGAAGCCACGAAGCTTCCACGTGGGGGAAGAGGTGCTAGTGTTGCTGCCAGCACGTCACAACAAACTCAAGTTGGAATGGGTGGGACCCTATCGGGTGGTACAAAAGGTGGCTGCTGTTGACTACGAGTTGTAGACTCCAGGGAATCGCCAGCGGAAGAAGACGTACCACATCAATCTTCTAAAGAAGTGGCACCCAGCCGAGGGTGGATCCGAAGTTGTGTGCCTAGCTTTGGACCCTGAGGCCGAAGATTGGTTGGGCCAAGAAAACGAGGATGATCTGGCCGGTGAATTGTATGCAGAGGAGGACTGGTACCCAGTAATTGCGGAAGCATCAGAGGTGGGTATACCTGAATTGGCTCCTGACCTGTCTGGGGAGCAATTGGTGCAACTACAAGACCTCCTGAAAGAGTAATCCAAGCTAAACCTGGATGGACCACCGTCATCGAGCATGAGATCCATGTCGAAAACGCGGCCCCTGTTCATCAGAGGGCATACCGGATACCATATTCTCAACAGGAGGCTGTGAAGAAGGACCTGGACGGAATGTTGGAGGCAGGGGTGGTTTGCCCTTCTACTAGCCTGTGGCCATCGCCCATTGTGATTTGTGGAGAAAAAAGATGGGGGGGGGGGGGGGGGGGACAGTTTTGTGTCGACTATCGCAGACTAAATCGAAGTTTGATGCCTACCCTATGCCACGTATTGAGGAAGTATTTGAGAGTGTTTACTCTTCCACAGTGATCACAACTTTAGACCTGGCCAGTGGCTATTGGCAGATTCCCATGGCTGAGGGGTCTCGGGAGAAGACAGCATTTGCTACCCCCTTCGGCCTTTTTGAGTTTACCATCATGCCTTTTGGGCTCCACAGTGCACCAGCGACTTTTCAGCGAATGATCAATCACGTCCTCAGTGGGTGCCAAGACTTTGCGCAAGCTTACATAGATGACATTGTGGTCTACAGCACAAGTTCGGAAGAACACCTCGATCACCTTCAGCAAGTCTTCAGTCATTTGCAGGGGGCTGGGCTTAGTGTCAATTCGGAAAGCAAAAAGTTCCATACTTGGGTCACCTGGTGGGAGGAGGTGTCCTTGAACCAGAGCCTGGGAAGGTACAGGCCGTGAAGGAGTACCCGCAACCAGAAACAAAGAAGGATGTACGTGCATTTCTTGGCCTTGCAGGGTACTACCGATGGTTTATCCCCAACTTTGCTGCTGTCGCTGTCCCAATGACTGAGCTGACACGGAAGGGTCAACCTTACCAGGTGCGTTGGACTCAAAGACAAGGGAATGCGTTCCAAAAGCTGAAGGATAGCCTTGTCCAGGGCCCTGTCCTACAAGTGGCAGACCCTTTGGAGCCGTATATTCTTCAAACGGATGCATCTGATCAGGGGTTTGGGGCCACCTTGAGCCAAGTTGATCAGTCAAGAGAAGAACATCCTGTTGCCTTCGCTAGTCAAAAGCTCCTACCCAGGGAGACCAGATACTCCACGATCGAGAAGGAGTGCTTTGCCATTGTTTGGGCCCTTCGGTTTTTCCACGTGTATCTGTATGGGCAGTCGTTCACCATTAAGACTGACCACCAGCCTCTTGCCTGGCTGCAAAGAATGAGAAGCACCAACCCGAGGCTCACCCGCTGGGCCATAGCCGTACAGCTGTATTGTTTCTCAATCGTCCATTGGAGTGGGGCTGCCAACCACAACGCCGATGGGTTCTCCCGCGGAACACCTCCTATTGATCCAGGGGACGACCGCTGGACTACCCTTGTGGACCCACAGCGGTCATCTTAAGGGGGGAGGAGTGTCAAGAACCTACTGTAACAGTCCATGCGGTGACATGGTGTTTGGTGTTAACATAAAATGCATGCTTAGCTGTATTGTTATGTATGGTGCACTTGCCTGTATTGCTTATATCTTTAATAATGTTTGATACTTGCCCGTGATGTATGTGTGTGGCCCTTAGTTTACTTTTGGTGCTTGCCTGTAATGTTATGCTGAGAAATGTATAACAGAGCATGCGTAGTTTGGCTTCTAGAGGAGGCTTCGTGTTGTTGTTGTAGAATTATTATTGAGAATAGAGACATTTGTTACCTCCCGCATCCGTCGCTGAGGGGTTCGCAGAGTTCGCGCGCGGTCCAGAGAGATCGAGTCTTCACAAATATATGCCCTAAAAAGCACAGTTTTTGAATTCAGTTGCATGCCGAAGAGAGAAGCAAGGAATGGTGAAAAGAAAGCAGCTTTCAACAAAGGATTTACCCCCAATGTCTAAGGGTCGCTTCAATTTTGATTTAGACGAAGAAGATAATGAATATTACAAGCGTGGATACGTCCCACCGAACACAGCATTAGACACACAGAAGTGTGTGAAGTTGTTTTCTGACTGGGCAAGCACAAGGAATGCACATTTCCCAGGGAATCCAGTACCGGACAACATTCTGAGCTCCTCTGACAAGACCCAGGTGTGTGCATGGCTATGCAAGTTCGCAAGCGAAGCACGATAGAAAGACGGGGAACCTCATCCTCCTAAAACCATTCACCACTATGTTATGGGCATACAACGCCACATTGGGCAAGCAACAAAGTCCTCAGTCAACTTGCTAACTGATCCAGAATTTCTGCAATTTTGAATCTCCTTGATGCGCTTTACCGCAAGTTGCACGCTGCTGGAATCGGCACAACTATCATGAAGACTCGCGTTCCGACCTCTGAAGACGAGAATCAACTCTGGGCACTCAAAGTTCTTGATCCTGAAACTCCACAGGGCCTCCTAAGGACCGTTTTCTTTCTGAATGGAAAGCATTTCTGTCTTAGAGGAGGATCTGAGCACCGGGACCTCAAACTGTCACAATTCCATCGTGAAGTAGTTGGTGTTAACGGAAAGCATCTAGTTCGCTACATGTACACGGAAAAATCATGTTGGGGGGCTAAAACAGATCTGACAGGAAAATAAAGTTGTACATCAATACGAGAGCGAAGATGTCAACCGTTGCCATGTACTTCATTTGGATAAGTATATATCTAAGTTCCATCCAGAGGCGAAAGTTCAGGATATATTCTACATGAAGCCGAAAACCACTATGCCTATGGACACCACCTCTCCTTGGTACACTGCCGTGCCTATAGGCAGGAACATCCTTGCTGAAATGATGAAGAAAATGTCGGAGGAAGCCGAACTTGCCTCGAAGTACACCAACCACAGTTTGAGGGCGTACGGGGTGACAAGACTCTTTCAATCGAACGTTCCTGACAAACTTATTATGGAAAGAAGTGGAAAACGCTCCACTGAAGGGCTGAGAAAATACCAGCAGACAGATGTTCTTCAAGAACTACAAGTTTGTAAAGCACTGGACAGTGCTCCAACAGGAAAAAGCTCGTGCAACCAAGTTGCTACTGTACAGCCTCCTCTCGCTGCTCAGTCCGTACCAGGGTTCAGCAGCTGTACATTTAACAATTGTACGTTTCAGTTCACTTAACTACCTGCCGTATCCCAAGAGACAGATGCACCAGTTCCTTACCACAACGATCTTACTGGCATTGACCTGGCAGAGCTTTTCAACTTCTAGCTGACCCTGTTACTATTTTTAGAAACACAGCGTTGTGTTTGTATTGTATTTGCCAGCAGCTTTATTGTATTTATTGCTAGCTATATATGGAGGGTGGCGTGGGAAAATTTGCTGCAGCCCTGCCCTAAAGCCATAATTTATATGGAGGTTTTGGGGGCACTTAGGTAGTTACTGCCATGTGATAACTTTGTTACCAGGTGTGCGGCTTCCTTTGATGTATGTGATAAATTCAGTTAACCCCAGTACTGTGTGACAGGTATACATGTTGTGTGTCGATTGACCTCGAAGAATATGGGAAGAAGCTGACCATCAATGTCTTGTTCAGGAATGCAAGACAAGTGACATGTAATTCACATCTCTGTAAGATTTATCCAAAGTCATCCCAAAGAGGACCATAGAGGGTGCGTAGCCAGCACGTTCTTACAGCAAAACATTAAAAAAGTCCTTAACATGTCTCCGTGTACACGTGTTCCTATACAAATAAGGATGGGCAAAAAGGCTATTTGTTAGTCAGTTCTTTGTTGCAGGAAGGAATAAAGTGCATTGTATGGTCCTTTGGGTTTGGGTTAGGGTTCTAGCCATGTATCCATGTATTATGGGCACATAGCTGAATTCCAGAAGTAATCATGACGTTTTTGTGTTTTCTATACCCAATTTCTTTGTGAATTCATCCAGACTATTCCATTACAATATGCCAGTATGCAATCTCTATGAGTGGCATTTGTATGGTGTTCTACAAATAACTCTACATTGTATTGGTGACTTGACGTATATAATGGTTGGCCTAATTTGAACACAACAATTCAGAGAAGCATAGCTACATATACTGTGCAAGTCATAGGCAGAAACTCATGAAAGCAGTGTTGTGTGTAGACATGTCCTACAGTAATTCATGTACCTCTTTGACAGCCTGTCTCATAAAGAGAGATGCAGGGTCTCTCTGCATGTCAGGCACTGTCAGCACCCATTTGATGTCCTTCTCCACAACAAGGTCCTTATCTGCCTTCTTTAGGTGCTTCTTCACTAGGCGCACAATGTGCTTGAGGATATCGCCATATATCCTCAGGGCTGGCAGACTTACCTCTTCTCCCACACTAGTGAGCTCAGTATCTTCTGCAAAATTCTACACAATAAGAGCATTTCAATGACCAGACTACTCCATCTTGTATACTGTATAGCAGGAAATATTGGCAGAGTTTTAAATTTGGTGATTTGGCAATTTCAGAAAATGTGTCAAATTTAATTCCCAGCCAATATTTTGAATATTAATTGTATGCTGTATGTTGGCGTCATGGGTACATTCATGTTGTTGCAGTCAATATTCCTGGCCCTGCTGAAGTATCTGCTGAGAGAAGGAGCTATGCTAAAGTGTTACACTCTCTCAGAGAAAGAGACAAAACAGGTGAATGGGAGAGCAAAGCAATCTGTCGCGAGCGAGTAACGAGGTTGGCATGAGGTGCAGTATGATTTGCGGCGCTTACAGTGGTTATACCTCTGAAAACAAGACAAAGATAGGAATGCAGTACCGAAAACAGTCCTAGGGGTTTTAGACACTTCACTGTGCCCAAAAGTCAGAAACAATAGCGAGGAGGCTCTGTTAGCTATAAGTATGACGGTAGCTATTTTGTAATGTCATCAGTCTGGGACTCGAAACCGCCACATTTATAAACAGCCAAACACCTTTCCTGGCAAATCCACCAAATTTTATGTCCGCCAATCTTTCCCGCTATACGGTATACCTTAGCACTTTCTGCATAAACTCTAGCTGTCTGTGACTGCATCCTGCCAATATCTATACATGATCTACCATGGCACTATTCAGTCTTAGATTGCTTAGTATAGCTGGATTTAACACACCTGTGACATTACAGTCCACTACTTACTTGTTTGCACAAATGTGCCAGAAAATTCATGAATAACAGCCCTCCTTCTTTATCAATAGCTTCCTGTCCGAAAGCAAAACACCTCCATGCTTTCTCCTCTTGTGATCTGTACAGAACAGCAGTTGGAACTTGTTTCTTGCCATCAGGCAAGGGCCAGTAGTCACATAAATCAATACTCCAAGGCTTTTCTGTGGATATAGCTACTTTGGTGGAGGTGCTTCCAATATCAATGCCCACAGTGTATGCAGAAGACCTTTTCAAGTCTGTATTGATAAGAGGATAAGAAGAAAGATACCACATTTGACTGAAATTTAAGTCTTCATCAATCATTCCACTTACCAGTGACGGAACGGCCACTAATAGACTCTGCCTTCACTAGGCTCCAACTGTCAATGTCATTTTTATCAGATTTGAAAGATTTTGATGGCTACAGGTATGAAAGACAAAACATTTCACAGCAGTAAAAAGGCTGAATGTCCATAATTGAAAAGCATAAGGACAATGATAGATGATGTAGTTTCACTCAGACCAGCCATGTCAATTACTGCAAAACGTGTTTCACTCTATGCTCATGTAGCATGACATAACATATATAATTGCAGAGTGGGGTGTGAGTGAGCACATAGCGAGGGAAATCAATGATATACGTATGTATAGTACACATATTAAATTAACACCACCACACACACCAAGTTGCACGAATATTGTGCCAGCGGCTGGTAGGAAAGCCTCAGCCACCACATGTGCAAATGGAGTATCAGCTGTGGAAACAGCTACACGTGCATGAAAGATTGAAGATATGCAAAATATGGCACAGGCAATATCATATAACATGTCATAAGAACAAAACTGGCCTTAAGATCATGTTAGCATGTCTATACATGCTACTTGCTGAGTCTATACAAACAAATCTCTGACAATTGGACACACCCCTTTATCAGTGAAACCAAATTGGCGTATCAGTGTCTTCAGTACTTCAAACACAATCTCTGATCTATATTCTAATTATAAACTCGAAATCTGTACAATGTTTACCTGCTGATCAACCTGAAGGGATTGAACTGTAGACAGCTCCTTGGAGAGCCTTTGGGCAGTGGACTGGGACTTGCTCAATTTACGCTGTAGTCGTTGTGCTCCAGCCTTATAATCCTTGGTAAGTTGACACACAGAGAAAATGTAAGGGTGTGCCAGAGCATGTAGTATTAGCATGCACATTCACAGAAGCAGACATCATAAATATAGTTATTATATGTCATATCATATCATATTATCTATATGTATAATTGAGAGTGTTTGTTTGTTTGTTTGTTTGCTTGTTTGTTTGCGGTAAATGCCAAAACTACGGAACGGATTGACGCCAAATGCTTAAGAATTACGAAGAACGATCTGGAGAGTGTCCTCTGAGGGTGGAAACCGCCCGTCTTAGTGCTCTCTGAAAGATATTGTGATATTTCTGGTTTTTCCTTTGCGGCCGACCGCCATTTTTACTTATCTCCTGTGCACTTCCACTCTTGCCTAGACGCCTAACACAGACTACTGCTAATTTGTCGCTAAGGGAACCTTCACATCTCGAACAAAAATGCTACTGCTAATTTTTCACTACGAATGTACTGTGTACCAAGAATGTTGTTTATCTAGAGGCACTACATGGGCAAGTTCATGTACATTCAGGCATGCCTAGCAAGTTCAATCATTACATATGCATGCATGCTTTGCACGTAATTACCCTGAAGCACTCTCACATTGTGGCCATGGGCATGACCTTACTTCAGTTGCCCAACTCTCTGTCATCAACATAGCTGACATTAGAAGTGCTTTTGATAAAACACTGGCGTCAGAGCGCTTTCGCCGTAACGCCGTCGATTGTGCGCCATAGCAGAGAAGCCCGCCAAAGGCGGGTTTCCATGCTAGTGTTATATGTCATATCATATCATAATATACCATCATAATTGTATAATTATAATGATAGGTGTGCGGAAGACAAGTGTGCTTCTTTTACACGTTTCGCATAATACAAATGGCGGCAACTTAGTTTTGATTTGGAAACCGAGAACGAGGGATTTGAATTCCTCGAGGAACTTAACTCACAAAGTATTTAGCCTTTTTTCTCTTCGGGGACTACAAGTAAGAGACAAGTAACAAGCCATGAAGGTAGAAATGATGCAAAGCAAGCGTGCTTTAGTCTAAAAAGTAAGCTTTATGCTCTCTCGGCAGCAAAATGCGTGTCTCTCTCTCTGCAAGTAATCGCTTCATAGCACACCTCTCCCAGTTTTCCAGCTAGTGTGCTACATATCAAAGAAAAGTCAGGTATGCACTCAACATTACCCTATGTGGCTCATTCTATTGCCCTTTCCGTAACTCGTGTTTTGAACGGGTTTATTTAAGCAACATTAATTGGTGTTTTAGCCTTTTTCTCTTTGAGACTACAGTTAAGAGACGAGTAGCAAGCCATGAATGTAGAAATGATGCAAAGGATGTGTGCTTTAGTCTAAAAAGTAAGCTTTACACTCTCTCGGTAGCCAAATGCGTATCTCTCTCTCTGCAAGTAATCGCTCCATAGTACTCTTCTCCCAGTTTTCCAGCTAGTGTGCTGCATATCAAAGGAAAGTCAGGTAAGCACAGAACATTGCTCTATATGGGTCATTCTACTGCCCTTTCCGTAACTGGTGTTTTGAACGAGTTTATTTAAGCAACATTAATTGGTGTTTTAGCCTTATTCTCTTCGGAAACTACATGCAGTTAAGAGACAAGTAACAAGCCATTAATGTAGAAATGATACAAATCCAGTGTGCTTTAGTCAAAAAAGTAAGCTTTATGCTCTCTCGGCAGCTAAATGCGTTTCTCTCTGTCTGCAAGTAATCACTCCATTGTACTCTTCTCCCAGTTTTTTAGCTAGTGTACTACATGTACACATAGACTAAAGTATACTTGCTTTGCATCACTTCTACGTTCATGGCTTGTTACTTGTCTCTTAACTGTAGTCTCCAAAGAAAAAAGGCTGAAACATGAGTTAATGTTGCTAAAATAAACCCGTTCAAAACACGATTTATGGAAAGGGCAGTAGAATGACCCATATAGGGCAATGTTCTGTGCTTACCTGACTTTCCTTTGATATGTAGCACACTAGCTGGAAAACTGGGAGAGGTGTGCTATGGAGCGATTACTTGCACAGAGAGAGACACGCACTTTGCTGCCGAGAGAGTATAAACCTTACTTTTTAGACTAAAGTACACTTGCCTGTTATCAGTTCTATGTCCAAGCTTGGTCATTTGTCTCTTGTTAAAGTCTTGGAAGAGAAAAATGGTAAAAACGAACATGTCTTCCAATGGCCCCAGTCTCGGTCCCGATCCCAATTCCGACTCGAGAAAACTAAGTTGCCGCTCCAAAACAGCCGTGTTTAGTGTGTACGTGTAATGCTATAGTATGCACTATGTACCTACCTCTTCTTTAGCGCGAAGTGCTTCTATCAACTTCTCTTTCTGTGACTGGCAATCAGTCAGCTGTTGAACTTTGAAGTTGGTTGCTTCAAGCTCTTGTAACGCAGCCTCCAGTTCCTAAGAAAGAGTACACATGCATTCTTACACAGTGAAACACCTTGGGGTTAATAACTTACAATGCACACTGTATATCGTGAACAATCACACGTAGCTGTCCATGTACATAAAGTGTACGTAAGTTGCTCAATTGTAGGATGAAATATCTATTCCTTGATATCTCTCGCAAGTTAATGACAAGGTATAGTCTGGTCTATTGTCCCATGCAGGGGATATCACTTTGTCCCACACTGAGAGATGTTAAACAAGTAATACATATACGTAGATATACGCATAGTGTATAAGACATGCCTCGCATGCACCTGCGTGTGTTATGCACTATGCTCGATCACTGCAGTGACTTTTCGGCGTAACTGTGTGGGCCCCATTTCCACATGCCATTTTTGGCTTGCATATAGGCCAATCACTGTGTTTGCAGCAGCTGCCTGCTCTGGCAGTAACAGCTTCAGCATTCTCCTCTCTAATAGTTTTATCCGTAGATGCAAACACATTGGGCGAAAGCGCATTCTAGACGTGAAGTAGGCCACCTGACCAGCCGCCCATGGTGTGGTTTTCTATCATCGCATATTCTGCCACTGCTGACTGGTCTGCCTCGCGTGCTTCAAGCTGCACTGCACACAGCAACAGTCACTGGTCAGAGTGAAATGCCCAATTCTAGCACAGGAGAGAACTGGTGTAGTCTACAGGATTCCCAAAGTGGAACGTGTCCCACGCTCTACATTGGTCAGACTGGCAAGACAGTGAATCACCACCTCACGGAGCACAAAAGTGCCCTAAAGTCAGGCGTGGCAACCCAGTTGTAGTGGCAATGAAGGAAGATCATACCATCAAGTGGGAGGATGTGGAGGCGATGTACCACCATCCACGGTACCGCTAGAGATGCACCATGGAAGCTGGGCGCATTCAGTCATAGCGCCACAGAATGAATAGTGCAGGTAGTCTTCCAGTGGTGCACAACCCACTTATCCACCTCTCACACCTTCACCCCCCCCCCCCCCGCTGACTCCATATCCCTACGTACGTACCTCCAGCATAACAGTAGTAGATACCAGTAAACTGTGCATGCCCAAATATTATTCCAGTTTACTCAGAGCTCTTGTCCGAGGTTTACTATTTTGTTACACACAATTACCAGTAACTACGTAGCAAACACATTTACTCCCGCCCTTTTCCCACCAGTTATGTCTATAAGTATCAATTCCACTGATTCCACTGATGAAGGTCCTGGGTTGAACCAAAACATCAGTTTACTGGCTATAGTGTGGTTTCTCTGATCGCTCACACTCTACCATTGTGATACCAAGTGTCTTGTGGATGTCTGAATGTCTTACCATACAGATAGCAGTAAACTATGCATGGTGAAATGTCTTTAGCCTCAGCTTGCATACGGTAATTGTGTATGCATATATCACACCGACTTACACTGCCATTACATCTGATACGTCATGTTACTGTCTGTGGCCCATACATAAGCTCAATGCCTCACACTAGCAGACTTACACTCTGTTTGAAATTCAAGGATTCCTTCAGGTGCTTATTCTCCTCGGATAGAAAGGTCAACTCAGAGTGGAGATCCCTCAACTGCACTTGAGCTCCTTTCAACTCCTCACTTTTGGCTTGAAGCTCTTTCTCAAGTTTCTGTGCAGTAAAGAACATTTACAGCTCAAATACGTGTACGTACACATGTACATATCAAGCCTCAAACCGTAAATAGTAATAGTTAGTAACAATTTTACACATGTTGAAGGAGGATTTGGGAACAGTTAATCACAGAAGCATGTACCGACAGTAACATGACATATCAGACGTAATTGCACTGTAAGTCGACGTGATGCATACACAATTACCATATGCAAGCTGAATGGGTACGTTGTCGTGCAATCACGTAGCAAGGGGATAAGTTGCAATAAGACGTTTCAACCTCGCGGGTCTTTGTCAGTCACAAAAACTGAGGAGTACAGGGGATGAGACTGACGAAGTCTCTCAAGGTTGAAACGTCTTACTACAATTTACCCCCTTGCTATGTGATTGCTTTAACAACGTCCCCGTTCAGTGAACAGCACACACACAACACAGACATATTCACACCACACATACAGCACACCAAAAGACTTTGTATAATATTCTGCTGCACATGAGCCATATCATACTGGGGGCCGTACATAAGGCAATGGGAGATAAAGGCCTTCGTCAACAGTGTACAAGACAGTTTTGTACGCAGATGACAAAGGCCTACGTGGCCAAACGTGATTGATTGATTCTGCAATGTATATGCTCATCAAGATCTATCCACCAGTCTAATCTACACTAAGGTTACCTCTTGTTCAGCTCGGAGAGTCCGAATATGCTCAGTTGCTGCATGGAGTTCATTGGACAGCTTTTTGGCATTCAACTGGGCCTCGATCAATTCACTCTGTAGTTGTCGAGTAGTAGCCTCCGATTCCTTAGCAAGTTGCCACACACAAAAACAAGAGAAGTGTGAAAGTAAGTCCATTGCAATGGTGAGGTGGGAGTTTCAAAACTATAGTACACATTCCAATTTACATGCATATATCACAGGTGTAGCTATATAAAACTGACAGTGGGCACACTTTATAGCATTAAACACCCACAGCACATACATACTATATAGTACGTACCTTTTCTTTCTGTAACATGCAATCGGTCAGCTGCTGCACTTCAGAAGTCGCCTCTGCAAGCTTTTCTTGTGACTCCTTGAGCTCTTGCTGTGCATCCTCCAAGTTCTAAGCAAGAGTACAAACGGTACACACATAATAATCAAAATAGCAGATGCAAAGCTCAGATTCAAAGCTTGATGAAGCCTGCGATGGGCGAAATCTCGCATTGAAGCAATAACTGATTGGGTGCTTGCATGATCGTCCAACCACAATTGTTCTACTATCAACTCCGGCATTGCTACCTAATAACATTCACGACATCAGGGTACTGCTATTACAGTGCAACTTGTATAGACTCCTTGCCGCTATTATGAAACAGAAGCAAATATTGTGCAAGCGCAACTGTGGTAGGCAAAAGAGACGTTGCGAACGCTCGCGCTGGAGCCATCAGTCGATCAGCCATATATCCTTCTGCGAACAGAATTCGAATAGTCGTCTAGAACAAGAGTATGGCACGCAAGGACGATCTGGAAGACAGTTTGTTAGCCTCCAAAGACTGCAGTGACGAAGAACGGCAGTCTGTAAGTCGTCGCCTGTTAAGTCACAACGTACCCGAGCTACGTTCACTAGCAAAACGGCTATCCATCAAGCTGTCTGGCGTGTCAAGGAAAGCGGACATCGTAGACAGAATTATCTCCATGGCAGAATTCGGCTGTATTCGTCGTACAGACGAAACCGCTACTCCTGATTCGACTCGCCTCACCTACCTCACCGAAGATGTCAGAACCAAGCTCCAGTGTCTTCCAGGCTTCTCAACGGTGACTGATTGGTCTAAGAACAGGCGTGGAGTGCTGGTAGATTTAACCTTTATGAACCAATTGTTGTACTTAGTGTATGGGAGGCACAAAACCTTCGACATGCAATCGATGCGAGCATTCAAGTCCCTGAAAGCTTATCGTTTTTCTCAGATGGGGTTGTCAGCAATGTCTGGCTACATGACTGCATGACTTCTGGGCCAAGGATAGTGTATGTACGTGGCTTCGTGCAACACTCTCTCACTATGGATTTACCACTGGAAACATTCGTTGCACTGAATGGTGACACTGGAGATGTGTATTCAGCTCAGTGCAGATGTGTTTCAGGGTAAGTTGTTCTGTGTATGCATAAAGTTGATGGTGAGTATATTTAGGGTCAAATCAATAATGATGAATTTTCGCAATCGCAATCGTTAAAGAAAACTCTGCTTTCGAACCTTAGGTTGGGACAAGCTTGCAATCACATGGCAGCTCTACACTTTTATCTTGAGCACCACTGCGGTACAGGTGCTGACAGCATATACCAACAGACCTTTCTAGTACATCAATGCCCATGCGTCCAAGGAAGGTGGTCAAACCTGTTGCCATAAGAGTCATGGTGCACACACATCACCCACTGCAGTGAACAGAGATGCTGGCGACTTGTGTCGCTTCTTCTTCGAATTGGCGACGTTTGCGTTTCTCTCGAGCTGACAACCGTTCAACACGGGTGACAGACTGCTCTACTGTACTGGCCACGGCCGTTGAATCTTCTCCTGACATATTCAGCGTGGGAATGTACCCAGGGTGTGTTGGGTTGTCGTTCTTTTCTTCTGAGACAAAATGGACAGAGCAAATTCGATCTCCATCGGCCGGTTGCCAGGCTAATCCGTCGATGTTCACCCTTCGAACGGCAGCTATCCATCGTTGCCTTCGAACACTGTCTTTCGGAAACCGATAGAATCATTAGGGCGCATCTTTAGAGTGGCGATTAGTGCAGCCAACAACACAACAAGACGTGGGCATTATGTAAAACGATTGGCTGAACTTGCGGCTACTCTCGGCGGTTCAGGTCAGGTCTTTTCGCTGGAAGTCTCGTCGCTCGCTATAGAAGTCTTGCCAACCACTCGATAATAAGAATACCTGGGCGTAACGGTTGCTTAGGTAACAGAGCTAGCGGCAAGGAGTCCATATGTAATGTTAATGTTTTGGAGTTGCTGATGACCAGTCACAAACAAGTGGTTGTGCTTGGTGACTTCTGGATGCTGTTTATCCCAATGCTGCTGATGAGGAGTAGTATCCTCCGAAAAGGTTTTCTAGCACAGTGGCAGACTAACAGGTAGTGAACATTACCTTTTAGGACTATTTTAATCTTGAAATCTCGCCCCCTGTTGTGCCTTCGTGGGGCAAGACAGTATTCTCTCAGCACTACAGTGGACGTCCACTGCACTTACTTAGTTGCTGGGACAACACATGGGGCTGTTCAACCAAATGCTTTTCTACTGTTGCACAATGTTCCTTTACTAGGGTGGCCAGTAAGAAATGAATGTTCCTACTCTTTAGGTAAGGGGCTAGCTGCTAAAACAGGTATACAGTGCCCTCATTAGTTACACTTCCCCGTATTGCAATGGAGTGGGCAGCAATTTCATACACTATATCAGGGGACTAACCTTTTGAAGATCGTACTGATGAAATGCTGATGGCTTTCTTAATTGAAGTCTGGTTTCCTTCATTTTGGTGATTTCATCAGCCAAATCAGCACTGGTTGGGCGCTTTGAAGGCTCATTCTCCAAGCACATTTTCACGAGGGGAAGAAAGCATTGCTGTTCGTCGGTGAATGCTTCTACCAATTCTTTCCTTCTCTCATACTCTGTACGTCCATACACTTTCCCATCCTGTGCCACTGTTGCTGAAGTGGGAGTAGGCCAATCATGTGTCATTGTCATGATAACAACTCCACCGAAGGAGAAGACATCAATACGATCGTGATTCCCTGACTCAGGTAATGCGCGCTGTTTCTGAGCCACCTCCGGAGGCATGAAATGAGGATGACCAGGGTTTACAGTTAATTGTTGTGATGAATTGAGTATCTTGGCAACTCCAAAGTCTGCCAACTTTGCGGTCATGCTGGCCAGATCAATGAGTATGTTCTTCGGGTGGAGGTCTCGGTGGATAACCATTGGTCTTCTTCCGTGCAGATACACAAGGCCCAAGGCTACGTGATGAAGCAGGCGAACCTTTAGCCCAAGGGGGAAATTCACGCGACTACGTTTCTCCAGTAGAGCTGATAAACTGGTATCGACTTTCTCCATCACGATAATTGGATACGCTGATGTCGACTCACTGTACAAGCCCAGGAACTGCGCGACGTAGGGATGGCGAAGTTTGCTCCACGTAGTGCACTCGCGCTGGAAATCTTGCACGCTTTTGTCGCTAGGCTTTATCGCTATAATTGGGTGAATTCTCTTACCAGCGCAAGAAGTGCCCTGCCATGACAACTCCAGGACTACGCCGTAAGCACCTCTGTCTAGTTCCTTTTCTTGGAATTGGCCTTCGCTGTCACAGGTTTTCGCAACTGTGACCCCAGTGATGAACAAATCTCGTGGGGAGTGAGCAAAGCTTTCTGCCATCGTAAATCATCTAATTTGAAGGTTGCTGCCCCATACGCAATAGGCTATACGGGGGGCGTGCCCCGACTCCCCTTCAGACTTCAATCTACTAATTATTACGTCAGTCGTGTGCAGCAGTCGCCCCCAAAATAGATCCCGTGGGCTACCATAGAGCCCCCCTCTGTAATCTATGCTGCTGCCTACAGGGACATAGGCATTAGCAAGTGGTTTTGCTTTGACCAAATTGCTTATTTGTTTTTTGTACAATGATAAATATAGTGCCAGCTTTCAGTACCTAACCACTGATTAAAGCATGTGCATGTGTGTATATCTCACATTGTACCGGGCTAATCTCGCAGTATACAGACACACATCCAATTTGTATAGGCTTGCAATGGGCACAGCAACGGACAGAAGCATAGTAGGGCTGAGGGGCTAAAGTCCCCACCCCAATGTTCTAGAACCTAGGCATGTAATCCAATTTGGTTTAAGCAAAGATTAACATTGGGATTGAGCGAAGCTTCCTCCGCCTGTGCAGCACACACAGGTATATACCCCCGTAGCAATATGGTGGCCATAGGCAGGCTGACGTGCAGCTCACGTGATGCAGAATGACTCCAACAAAATGGCGTCAGCCTGAAGAGAAGAAAGCAAGACAAGTGGATTTATTTTAAAGAAAGTAGAGCATTCCAAAGGATTCTAGCACAGACTGCTGATTATTCGTCATTACCATCTGACTAAACTATGCCAGTGCTCCAGAAAGAAGGTAAGATTGTCCCAGAGGGAAAGGACGCTTCGGACCAAGAAGGGGACCAGTCGGGGGACCAGACCAACCAGCAGCAAGGTGGCGAGGGCGAGGGAGGCGGTGAGGGCGAGCAGACGGATCAGGCAGGCACGGAACAGGGCGCCTCCTCCTCCGACCCCGCGGCAGACAACCGGACGGCCGCGGGGGAGGGGGAGGGCGGGGAGAAGGAGCCCGAGTTTCCAGTGGACGTGCTGACCTCTCTGGACGAACAGCTGAACCGCCCTCGATGGGTTGTGCCGGTGCTGCCCAAGAGCGACCTCGAACAGCTCCTGGAAGCTTCCATCAAACTCGCCAAAGCAGGTACGCGCACGCAAGCCCAGCACGAGATGAGCGTACCCCAGCACTAAGAGTCTCAAGCCTTGTGTAGTGTTTTATTCACCCTGAGCTGGTGATTACAGCGAAGAGTGGCTGTAGATGCAGTTTGAAACTGTAACTGTTTCCTGAGCAGAACATGTGGTCTGAATAAAATGGCTGACTGCCTTATGGGAAGCCTTTTTATTTTACAGACTGCCTGACTGTGCTGTGTTGTGGAGTGCCACATGTAACCCCTATGCATGTGCCACTCCCCCCACCCCTCCTCCTCTTGCTCCATCAAGGTCTGGACGGCAAGAGTGAGCCGTGCCAGCGCTTCTTCCGTGACGGCCTCACCCTGTCGTTTGTCCGAGTGCTGGATGATGACGCAGTCAATGCCTGGAATCCTGACATTCAGGTGAGCTGAGGTAGCTCCTGTGGCAAGAGTTGCACTTCGTTTGTGCTGGGTGACACAGCGGCCTTCTGAGATGATTTGTTATCTCACTTTTTGCTTCCATTCCATCCTCTGCACACAAATCCATGCATCGGCACGAACACGCACACACACACACACACACACACACACACACACACGCACACACACAGACGTACATATTCAACAATACGAAGCTGTTGGTACGGCTTTGTGCAGCCAAAATTGACCAAGACTGGTTTGTTTTGCTGGATCTTCTAGCTCGAGCCTTCAATCCTCACTGCAAGTGAGTGGGAGGGGGAGTGGGGGAGGGAAGAGGATGGTGTGTGTGAGGAAGGGAGTTGATGGTGTACACTGCACACTACTAGGGCTGGGCACAGTGTGTGTGTGTGTGTGTGTGTGTGTGTGTGTGTGTGTGTGTGTGTGTGTGTGTGTGTGTGTGTGTGTGTGTGTGTGTGTGTGTGTGTGTGTGTGTGTGTGTGTGTGTGTGTGTGTGTGTGCGTGGGTGTTTGCAATACGTAATTGTGTGTCCGTGCTGTAATAGCATTGGGCCAGCGAGGAAGAGACGAGACTGAGTGTGCCGTTGTATGCATGCTTCATGTGTGGACACGTGTTAGGCCCTGTAGTCTATTGTATAGAGTTGTGTGGGAGGTGTATGAGCTTCAGGAGCGTGCAGTGTGAGAGGAAGTGGTCGTGCGTTGCCTGCCCTCGCCTGCCTTGGAGTGAATCAAAGCAGAACAGCCTGCCATTCTGGTCTTCTTGTGCTGTGATGTGTGTATGTAGTTACAGTCAATTTCAAGCTGCTTGTCCCATGTATCCAAAATGTAAAACGAAACTGACCAATCAAATTCACTATACTCAGTAACATTGAACAGTGGAACCTCTCTATAACACTCCAAATAAAGGACACCTCTCTAATGAGGACATTATCTGCTGTCCCAAACTACATAGAGTACACACATCTATGTCTGTGTCAGGGACACCTCTCTATACACGGCCCCAGTGGTGTCCTGTATAGAGGGGTTACACTGTAGTGTGCATTTGATTGGTCAATTTGTTTTCCTATTAACACATTCATGGGATAAGCAACCTGATGTAATTTCGTGTCCCTATAATTATGTAAGGATAACCGTGGACTCCTCCCCCTCAGGTGGAACATGTTTAACCAAGAGAAGAGGCCTGAGAAGTTGATGCCCCAGGCAGAGGAGAAGAAGGATGGGGAGAAGGAGGGGGAGGGGAAGGGGGAGGGAATGGGGGAGGGGGAGGGAGATGTGGAGGTGTTTGGTGCCCCACCTGAGGACAAGGTACCACGTGGTTGGCTATGTGACTTGATCAACATCTTCGGAGAAGAAGGGGGCTTTAGAGCCCTGCACAAGAGAATCTGTGGGGGCACTGAGGCACTCACTGTTGTCGTGGTGGCAGCACAGATCAGGTGTGTGTGCGTGCGTGCGTGCGTGCGTGTGCACCAGTTCCACATGGATGATTTGCACACCTCATCTCCTTTCTTCTCCAACAGACCGTTTGCCAACTGCATCGACTACCTCACAGACTACTGTGTGGCGGAGTACATTGCTCCAGTGGTGGTGAGTGTGTGACGTGCTGCACACGCAGAGAGGACCATCACACTCTTGCCTGCCAAGCTCGCTACAGCTGTCGTGTTGGATGGCCCACCACACTAACCTGGACTGTCCATCCTTGCTCCTCTCTCCTTGTCTTCCTGTAGGGGACTGTCTTTGACTTTCTGGTGGGCCTGAGTGACGAGGCGCTGAAGAAGGAGTCCTCTACTGAGGCCAAGGGAGACACCATCTCATCCATCCTGAAGGTGGGGCTGATATTTAGAGCTTGGTGTACATAGGTGTAGAGTGGACAGTTCGACTAATATGGGGTGTACCTATCATGTAGGCGGAGTCCCTGCGACATACTATGTACGTACTGTGCACGTATCTGCTCCCCTCCCTCCCCTCCCCTTCCCTCCCCTCCCCTCCCCTCCCCTCCCCTCCCCTCCCACAGTCCCTGAGACACCTGACCCGGCGGGTGCCTACCCAGCATGACATTGTTCAGCTGAGGCTGAAGATGATCCTGCGTCTGCTCAAGATAGCCTCCTTCAGTGGCAAGATGAACGCACTCAACGAGATCAACAAGGTGGTCCCTGGCCACCCCTACCATGTCTCCACCCACTTCAACTCCTCCTCGGATGAGGACCAACAGCAGATGACGGCTGAGAAGATGGCGGTGAGTGGAAGGGCGTGTGTCTGTGTGTCTGTGTCGTGTCTGTATCGTGTCTGTGCCTGTGTCTGTGTCTGTATCGTGTCTGTGTCGTGCCTGTGCCTGTGCCTGTGCCTGTGCCTGTGCCTGTGCCTGTGCCTGTGCCTGTGCCTGTGTCTGTGCCTGTGCCTGTGCCTGTGTCTGTGTCTGTGTCTGTGCCTGTGCCTGTGTCTGTGTCTGTGCCTGTGTCTGTGTCTGTGCCTGTGCCTGTGTCTGTGTCGTGCCTGTGTCTGTGCCTGTGCCTGTGTCTGTGTCTGTGCCTGTGTCTGTGTCGTGCCTGTGTCTGTGCCTGTGCCTGTGCCTGTGTCTGTGTCTGTGCCTGTGCCTGTGTCTGTGTCTGTGCCTGTGTCTGTGTCGTGCCTGTGCCTGTGCCTGTGCCTGTGCCTGTGCCTGTGCCTGTGCCTGTGTCTGTGCCTGTGCCTGTGCCTGTGTCTGTGCCTGTGTCTGTGCCTGTGCCTGTGTCTGTGTCTGTGTCTGTGTCTGTGTCTGTAGTTGGCACTACTTGGAAAGCACTATAACTTAATTGTCTGAACAAACCTGCTCATGAAATTATGCTTTTCCTGTCGCTTCTTGTCTTGTTTGCACCCTCACGTACGTACCTCCCACCACACACACCCACACACCCGCACACCCACACACACACACACAGGCGTGGATCAAAGAGAACCATGTCCTGGAGGTGGTGCTGAGGGACAACCTCCACCAGCCGCAGTATGTGGAGAAACTGGAGAAGATGCTCAGGTTCTGCATTCGAGAGAAGGTCCTGTCCATTGAGGACCTGGACAAGATTTGGGCCAGTCAGGAGGGCAAGCATGAGGCCATCGTCAAGAACATTCACGACCTGTTGGCCAAGCTGGCGTGGGACTTCTCTCCAGAGCAGCTGGACAGACTTTTTAAGTGCTTTCAGGTGAGGGAACATGGAGGTGAGAGGGGCTGTGGTCCGGTTGTGGAGGTGAGACGGGCTGTGGTGGGAGTGTGGAGGTGAGAGGAGCTGGTGTTGGTTGCTGAAGGATGGAGTGGTGCTATGTGCACTGTACAGAAATCCCCTCCGTACATAGTGACATGGCTTGACTTCACCCAACACTGGGTAAAGTGTATAAACCCCATCTTGGTTTACTTGCTGTGTTCTATATGTGGCACTTCTGGCTCTTGTTTTACTTTCCCCCTGCCCTTCCTGCCTCCCCCACCACTCGGCCCTCCTACCCTGCCCTCCTACCCCGCACCTTCCTGCTACCCACCCTGCAGCGGAGCTGGGTGGGTGCGATGAAGAAGCAGCGTGACGAGCTCCTGGAGTTCATCCGCCGTCTGGCTGAGGACGACAAGGAGGGCATGATGGCCAACAAGGTGCTGGACATGCTCTGGACTCTGGCCAAGAGGGACGACTGCCCACCGGACACACTGGACCATGCCCTCAACGCACACCTGAAGATCCTCGACTTCTCCTGTGCACAGGTATAGTGTATGGTGTGAAGTGTGTGAGTGTGGGGTGAGTAATGATGCAGTGTGGGATGTGAGTGTGAGTGGGGGGTGAGTAATGGTGCAGTGTGGGGTGAGGTGTGAGTGAGGGGGTGAGTCAGGTTGTGGGGTGTGCAGTGTTTCATTTGGTAGGTCCCTGGTAGATATAAAAACTGCTGCTAGACTATTATGGTTGTACCCTGCCCCACCCCCTCTTACCATGCCCCCTCCTGCCCTGCCCGCCTCAGGACCGGGACAACCGCAAGATGCGGTGGCTCCAATTCTGCATCACTGAGCTGGAGGCTGGCAGCAAGTGGGTCCTGCCTGCTCTGAAGCACTTCAGGGAAGTCTGCAGCCTCTACCCCGAGGTGTGTGTGTGTGTGTGTGTGTGTGTGTGTGTGTGTGTGTGTGTGTGTGTGTGTGTGTGTGTGTGTGTGTGTGTGTGTGTGTGTGTTGTCTGTGTGTGACCCCAACCTTTACATGCCCCGCCCACCGAGCCCCACCCACCCCTCCCCCCAGCCTCCCCCTCAGTTCCAGTACTCCCGGAGCGGCTACATCTACTACCGCACACAGGTCCTGCAGCACATTGATAAAGAGTACCGCATCCTGGCAGAGGTCATCAAGAACCTGCAGGAGTACATGGACGTTGTCAGGGCAGCCAGGAATAGTGAGGACGGACAGACAGACACACACACCACACACTGGTATTCCCTTGACTCCTCCACCTCTGCTTCTCCCTCCCCTCCCCTCCCCTCCTCTGCCCCTTACCCTCCCCCACCCTTCTCCTCCCCTCCTCTGCCCCTCCCTTTCCCTCCTCTCCTCTCCCCTTCCCTCCCCTTCCCTCCCCACCCTTCTCCCCTCTTCTGCCCCTCCCTTTCCCTCCTCTCCCCTCCCCTCCCTTCCCAGGTGACGAGACCCTAAACCCAGAGACCTACTGTGCAGACGACCGCTTCAACCACTTCCAACAGGTGCAGAGCCGTCTAGACTTTGTGGGGTTCATCCTGAGAGACGGCAGTCTGTGGCTGAGTCTCTCCCACTCCCTCCTTGTCTGGAAGTGCCTTGCGGAGGACCCCGTGTTCCCCTTTGACCGAGAGGCCTGCCTCAAGTGGTTCAGCAAGGTATGTGCGCCAAGGGGTCATTAAGGTATACTGTAGAGGGTTATACCTACCCTCCAGTCACACCCCCTAAGTGAAAATGAGTGTGAAGAACTTTCTTGAAAAATGGTTCATGTGATGGTGTTTAGCTGGGCTGGGATGGCCACCCGGTTAGCCCTGTCTTGTGTGCATGTTTTAGTGCTGGAGATGATAGGCATGTGGTGTGTGTGCTCTGCTGGAGGTGATAGGCACGTGGTGTGTGTGTGCTCTGCTGGAGGTGATAGGCACGTGGTGTGTGTGTGCTCTGCTGGAGGTGATAGGCACATGGTGTGTGTGTGCTCTGCTGGAGGTGGAAGGCATGTGGTGTGTGTGCTCTGCTGGAGGTGATAGGCACGTGGTGTGTGTGCTCTGCTGGAGGTGGAAGGCAGTTTTGCCACATTACTGCTCTTGTTCCCCTTCAGCTTGTCAAGGATGAGCCAGATTTGGAGCCAGAATCTGTCAAGCACATCTTCATTGAGAATGTGATGAAACTCGAACCTCAGACACTCACTGACAATGGATTCCGCTGTTTTGACCGCTTCTTCCGCCACGTGAACTGCAACGACCACAAGCTGCGGCAGTGGCGCCGCACACTGCTCACGGACAACCTGGACCTGATGGGTCTGGAGTACTTGTGGGAGGTCATCCTGACGGCGCAGCAGGGCATCGCACACAAGGCCATCGACTCCATGAAGGATATCTACACGAACCTGACGCCACAGCTGAAGGAACAGAATGTGAGGGGCAAGGAGGGGGAGACCGAGGAGGAGGGGGGGACCAAGGAGGGGTGGAGGGGTTGGGGTGTTAATTGCCTGTCAGTTGCTTGCATGATGCACTGACAAGAACATCTGCCTATGACTGATATGTGCAGTAGGCAGCTGCGATGGCATGTCTCCACTCCCACCTCGCGAGTGGGACTGTGCCTGATTGCCACCTCCCTCATGTCCACTGGTTGCTTTCCCCATCCTCCTCCCCCTCCCCCTCCTCTTCCTCCTCTTCCTCACCCTTCCTTTTCCTCCCCTCCTCTTCCTCCCCTCTTCTTCCTCCCTCTCTTCTCCTCCCCCACTCTCCGCATGACTATTGCACAGGTTCCTGAGGAGTTTCTCCGCAACTGTTTTGAGAAGATGCGTGTTGTGTGGGAGAACCTTGTGGCCTTCAAGCAGGGAGAAGGGACAGAAGAGACAGCAGAGAATGTAATGGGCTACCAGCAGCAAGTGGTGGAGCTGACACGCTGCCTGTGTCTGCTCAAGGAGTACGCCGCAGAGGTGGACGAGTGCTACCTTGACGAGAGGAGCTTCCCCCCACATGGAAAGTATGTTTAGCATTGTTTGCTGTTATGACATCACATGACATCATATGACATCACTCATGCATCTGCTGGTGTGACATCACATGACATCACATGACATCATATGCAATTGGTTTGTACATAATAATAATACTCATTTTAATACTAC
Organism: Aplysina aerophoba; assembly: GCA_949841015.1. Lineage (NCBI taxonomy): Eukaryota > Metazoa > Porifera > Demospongiae > Verongiida > Aplysinidae > Aplysina > Aplysina aerophoba. Next base: position 6,389 of record OX465048.1, on the reverse strand, counting down.
TACTTTTATAGTGGATAGGACTATGTTGTTTGTATATTATGTTTGTTCATGAAACAATCTGTACTGTGTACAACTCCGCCCCCTAGATCGAGCTGGGGCCGCCCTGTTGTGATCCGTGTTCAGTACAGCCACACGCGGGGAGTGGAGGAGTTTGAGGTGCCCTCTCACGCTAACGAGACAATGGCCTCTGTGCGACGGAGCATCAAACAACAGTGAGTGGGCTTGGGTGGGAGGGGCTTGAGCGGGCCTTGGGTGGGAGGGGCTTGAGTAAGAAGAACATGCTGTGACATGCTTCACTGCTAACTGTGAGCATTCACCTCTCCCTCCTTCCCCTCCTCTCCCCTTCCGCTCCCCTTCCCTCCCTTTCACTTTCCTCCTTCCCTCTCCTTCCCTCCCCTTCCCTCCCTTTTACTTCCCTCATTCCCCTCCCTCATTCCCCTCCCCTTCCCTTCTTTTTACTTCCCTCATTCCCCTCCCTGACCTGACCTGACAATAGCCTTAAACTGGCCTCCTCCAGTCACCTCGAGGTTTCATGTGGAGCTGACATTATCCTTCCTCAGGAGGACCACAAGCACGTGTCCACACTGGCCCAGAGGGACAGGATGGTGAGCCAGCCAGCAGGGGACAGCTAGGGGAAGCCCCCTTCGCCATGTGGGGTGGTGTTGAACAGCTGCGTTGTTGCTTTATGTCTACGTAGGTCAGAAATGTGCCAATTCGACACTTTCTGTGCTACGAATTGACCCCTGACATTGGCAAAGCTTTAACTGCGTTTTATATCGATGTGCCTGCGCTGGCACTAGTGTCGTTCTTGCCTGTTGCCAATTTTCTGTTCAGACACACACTTAACTACAGCGGAACCTCTCTATAGAGGACACCATTGTATACAGTGGAACCTCTCTATAGAGGACACCATTGGGACCCAGCTGGCTGTCCTGTATACAGTGGAACCTCTCTATAGAGGACACCATTGGGACCCAGCTGGCTGTCCTGTATAGAGAGGTGTCCCAATTCAGAGGTAGAGTTGTGCACAGCTCTATGTGGGTGGCACTGCAGACAGTGTCCTCATTAGAGAGGTGTCCTTAATTCGGAGTGTCCACTATAGAGAGCTTCCACTGTATATCAAAGTGCTGAGGTGGTACAAACGTCACTCTAACCTACAGCCAAATTTCTGTTCAGATACACTCTTAACAACGTGTGTGTGTGTGTTTCCCTTCAGGCTCTTCAGGTGAAGGTGATCTCATTGGGAACCAATGTGGGCGATGGGTCATCCCATGACAGCTCCTCCGACTCCGACCGAGTGTCACCTCAGTTCGAGGGTCCCAACATTGAGGCTGAGAAGGGTCTCCCGTCAGTGGTGAGTGAGGGAACTACCAAGTTCGCATTGCCTGCCTCTCCTTTTGCGGAAGCTCTGAAGTGCATGTCCACTGCTGCTTGTGGGACTGTTCTGTCCTTCGGCACAGGCTTGGCGCCATTTGGGTACAAACGTCTAATGAATTACATTGCCTCCTACAACTTGGTTCTTTGCAGTAGCCATTCTGACGGATGACATCACACACACATGCACGCACACACACACACACACATGCACACACACACACACATCTGTACTATAACCAAGCCATAGAGTGTCTGTGCTGAACGAATGCTTGTGTTCCCCTCCACCAGCTCATCTCCACCACGCGGGAGTACACCCAGCTCTTGTTGAAGATTGGTGATTTTGCCCTGGAGAACAGACAGCCCAGACTGAGGGACTCAGTCAGGGAGCTCCTCCTCCTGGTGCCTTCTGGTGAGGGGAGGGGAGGGGAGGGGAGGAGAGAGAGGAGTGGAGGAGGGGAGGGGAGGGGAGGAGTGGAGAGGGGAGGGGAGGGGAAGGGAAGGGAAGAGAGGAGAGGGGAGGGAAGTGGAGGGTGGAGGTAGGGGTAGTGGCCCGTAGTGGTGCGTGGAGGGCAGAACCACGTTCTGTGAGGTAGCACTCCCCTCCTGTAGATCACAGTCTGGTGGCGGACATGTTGGACTTCTGCAGAGAGCAGGCCAAGAGAGGGCCGGCTGAAGCGGAGAAGGCTCTGACAGAACGTGTGCTGCACACGTCTCACCTGAGGGTGCTCTACAATCTGGAGGTGAGGAGGGGAGGGAAGGGAAGGAAAGGGGAGGGGAGGGGAGGGAAGGAGAGGGGAGGGAAGACGAGTAGAGGGGAGGGAGGGGTGGGGAGGGGAGGGGAGGTGAGGTGAGGAGGGAGGCTACAGTAAGAGGAGGGAGAGGATAGGGAGGATGAGGTGAGGAGGGGTGGGGAGGGAGTTGGACTAGTAGGAGGGAGATAGTGGAGGTGGTGTGTGGGTGACTCCTAGGGCAGCACCATGGCACATGGAGGCTGTGCAGTTGCTGCCGGACGTTCCTTTAGACGCAAGATGTATGTGCACCAGTGCTTCTCTGTCAGTTACGTATGTAGTGTGCGATGGTCTAGGTTGAGCACCAGTGCTTCTCTGTCAGTTATGTAGGGTGCAATGGTCTAGATTGAGCACCAGTGCCTGTTCCTTCTTCTGCCCTGTGCCTGCATGTGTGCTCCAGGTGATCCAGTCGCTTCTGATGCCTGCAACGTCTTTCAAAGACAGTGAATGTAGTGACTTTCAAGTGAGTGTGTTGTGAGAGTGGGGGTGAGTCAGTAAGAGTGGGGGTGAGTCAGTGAGAGTGGGGGTGAGTCAGTAAGAGTGGGGGTGAGTCAGTGAGAGTGGGGGTGAGTCAGTGAGAGTGGGGGTGAGTCAGTGAGAGTGAGGTGAGTCAGTGAGAGTGGGGGTGAGTCAGCGAGAGTGAGGGTGAGAGTCTTTGTGTATGGGAGGGAGGTGTCTTGTGGAGCCACGCAAATGAGCCGAGATCCTTCCTCTGCAGCTGAATTTTGTGCGGTGTGGGGGTGTGGACCTCCTGCTGACCATTCTCTCAGATGAGAAGCAGTTCTCAGACGTTGACCCTCCCCTCAAGAGGTGAGCAGTTCTGGGGTGGGAGAGAGAGAGAGAGAGAAGCTCTAACTCAGCTGCCAACCTGTGGTGCCCCTCCCCCCCCCCCCTGCCCCTCCCCGCTGCAGAGCCATGTTCCTCTGCACCATCCACATGACCAGGATGCTGCTACTGGTGCAGGGTTTCATGCGTATCTACCGCGTGTCCTCCCTCCTCAAGTCGGACCAGTCCAAGGTGGACGAGGAGACCCACCGCACAGCTCTGCAGCTCCAGATGAACATCCAACAGCACATCCTGGCGCAGTCAGAGGCCAAGCTAAAGGAGAGCGCCAAGAGGATCGCGCAGTTCCTGCATGCCAAGGTGTGTGTGCGTGTGTGTGCGTGCGTGCGTGCGTGTATGCATACTGCTTCTCCCTTGCCTGCTCCTTCACAGGGTCCAGCTATTGAAGTGACAGAGAAGATGGTCGAGAGTGTCACTGTCCTGGTGTGGTCAGCCGAGGCCAACAGCATAAAGAGGGACATGCAGCCCAGTGCGGTGCATGAATCTGTGTGCAAGGTATGAAACTCGACAAAGATACCCTACTGACCAACAACCACTCCAACTGGTGTAGGCTGCTTGGAGCCGGTCTTCACTATGGAAGAACTAACTTATTCCATCACCTCTCTCCATAACTTGTACCTTACCTTGCCTTACCTCTCCTCCTCCCTCTCCTCCCCCTCCTCTCTCTCCTCCCTCTCCTCTCTCCTCCCAACCCTCCTCCCCCTCCCTCTCCTCCCAACCCTCCTCCCCCTCCCTCTCCTCCCAACCCTCCTCCCCCTCCCTCTCCTCCCAACCCTCCTCCCCCTCCCTCTCCTCCCAACCCTCCTCCACCTTCCTCTTCTCCCTCTCCTCCCTTTTTATTTTCCTCCAGTTCTTCTCGTTGGGAGCCCAGCCAGAGTCTGAAATTGCTGCTGTGTTCCGTGAGGGGCTTGATGTGCTGGCCATCCTGGTCGCCCTGCGCCCCTCCCTCCTGGGCATGCTGCAGAGCAAGCCCTGGTGGAAGGACTTTGTGCTTGACAGCCTCACCAGGTTAAAGACCAGGTGCGTTTGAAATGGGAGCCATCTGTGTGTTGGAGGAGGAGTGGAGTGGACTGTAGTGCCGATGTATAACCACCTCACTCCCTGCCCCACTTCCTGCCCCACCTCATGCCTCACTTCTTGCCCCACCCCTTCTTCCTTCACCCTCAGATACCTAAGAATGGCCGCTGGGGACCAGATCTTTGTCTTGGCCTCACAGTGCAGCCAGGACCCTCACCAGCTGCTCTGTTTGGTGAAGCTGCTGATTGCAGCACAGGAGCACGTGGCCTCCAGCCTCTCCTCCACCTCCAGCGAGTACTTCAAGCTGCTGGCAAGACTGCTCAGCCATGCCATCAACACCAACATCCAGCTACCAGACATGTCGGCCATCTTGGACCGGGAATTGCAGTGGATACAAGGAGTGAAGGTATGTGAGTGCATACATATCTAGGCACTGTACATACCCATCTCGCCCACCCACTCCCCACCCCACTTTCCACCCGCTTTCCACCCACTCCCCACCCACTCCCCGCCCACTCCCCACCCACTCCCCACCCACTCCCTGCCCACTCCCCACCCACTCCACTGTCCTTCAGAGGATGTACGAGCACCAGGAGGGCCAGTTGGACTCCCCCCTCATCGAGGGGCACCTGAACCTCACAGTGGAAACTGATTCACGGCCTGACCCCAGAGGAGAGGTTCAAGATTGGGAGCCATCCCGAAGGGCTGCAGCTGATAAAGGTGGGGAGGGGTGGGGCATGACCGGGTGGGTTGGGCAGGCAGTGGGTTGGACCAGTGGAATGAGTAGAATGATTGGTCGGTGATATTGATGAGTTGCTCGTCTCCCCCCCTCCGCCCCCTCCTCCTTCACTCAGCTCTTGGTGGAGAAGTTTCTCTTCCCGGCCTCGGTCCTCATTCAGTCCCTCTCGAAGGAACCAGGTAAGGGTCCTTGCACACACAGTATCTCTGCTGACCAAAGTGCTCATGTGCAGTTGGTGAAGGCCAACAAAGCTGAAACATCTCTTGCTCAAGTTGTTGCTCTGCTATATGCATACATACATTACATACATACGTATGTACATACATGCATACAGACAGACAGGCAGACATGTATGTACTACTGTGATTATTACTCAAATAATGACTGACATACACACATACATACACACGCATACATACATACACACATACATACATACACACATACATACATACATACACACATACATACATACATACATAATTATGTATGACCACTTTCTTTTTATTCAAGATGTACTCATTCACTGCTTGTGTTTCCTCTGTCTCGCTCCTCTGCGTCCTGCTAGACATGACCTACGACGACCGCACTGTTACTGCCATCTGCAACACCACAGAGGCTACCGCAGCTGCCTTCCGAGTCATCTGTGTCCTCTGCACTGGATCGCTGGAGAATCTCAAGGCCGTGTACAGCAAACTGCAGGAGCTCTTCTACACTGGTGAGTGAGTGTGGCCTTGAGTGGGCGTGGCATGAGTGGGCGTGACCTTGAATGGGTGTGACCTTGACTGGGCGACCCCTTAAGTGGGTGTGGCTGTGAGTGGGCATGGTCTTGAGTGGGTGTGGCCTCAGTGTTGCTCTGTGATGTGTTGTTGCTTGGATGTTGCACACATACACACACACACACACACACATGCTGCAGTTGGCTCAGATATGACCCTCTCTGACTGGGAGTACTTCCCTCATCTCGGCCCTCGGCCAATCAAGGGCTTCGTTGGGCTCCGGAATGCCGGGGCCACTTGCTACATGAACTCAGTGCTACAGCAGGTGGGCAGGGTTAAGGGGATGGGTGGGAGGGACAGAGACGGGTGGGAGGGGCAGTGATGGGTGGGAGGGGCAGCAGATGGGTGGAGCTGGTCAATGTTGTCTCTGTGTCTTGGTGTGCCTGCGCATTCTGTCTCCCCCATTCCCACAGCTATTCATGATTCCGGAGGTGCGTGAGGGGGTGGTACAGTTTGACCAGTGTGCTGAGCTGTTTGAGGACCCGGAGGATGATGACGAGAAGCCCCTCCTACCAGCGGGGGCCGAGCAACAGGAAGGACGATACTGGCGAAGTGAGGGGACAACGCCCTACAAACCACCCCTTCAACAATGACCCCTACCCCCACCCCATTTCTTGTCATTCATTCTCACCACACTTGCTTGTGATCCACATGGTATACTTTCCTCCCCCCCCCCCCCCCCTCCCCCCAGAGCTCGCCCGTCCCCTCCCCCTCTGCTGCGGACACGGTTGATCGCAAGGACAGCCACCGACGGGTCCTGATGCAGCTTCAGTCCATCTTTGCCCACCTCCTGTTGGGCAAGCTGCAGGCACACACACCACACGAGGGTTCTGGAAGGACTTCAGG